>UELU01144911.1:0-67046 GCA_900490025.1 Megastigmus dorsalis
AGCTCGAGCTTCTTAAGTGTATTAATGGGTGTAGGATGCGAAGGAATCTGTAGAGTTTAAACTTTAATGGAATCTTTTTGTTTTGCAGAATAATTATTGATTCTTTTATGATCCGAACAAGAAGCGTATACCTGTGTGTTAACATATTTGCTTTAATGATTTTTTAAAAACATTTTAATGCATTGTGCGCGGTATATACGTTAATATGTTTATTCGATCGCTCTCGCTGTCAACAAGTTGTACCACTGTGTCATGTTGCTTATATGGCTATACTACACTTGTCGCGCGTCGAGAAATTGTTTGTTTTCTTCTTCCAGACGACATTTCTCAGTTCTATTTATTGCTCTACATCATGAATCCTGCATACAAAACTATATATTGTACTATTCCACATACTGCAAATCCTCAACTTTCGCTAAATCCAATTGCGTTATTACAATACCTTCCTTTCGGCATTACAATCCCGATCACGCATCTCATTACGAAATACAGCTACAAGAGGATTTTTTGGCTGAAAAGAAAAACATGTTTTATCTCGCTCGGAAAGATCTCTCTCATGGACTGAACGAAGAGCGAACACAGCACAACCGCAACCACTTGAATCATCGGCGCGCGCATTTCATTGACCGTGTTAAAAAGTTTAAGCGTCCAATAATGAGCCTTCCCTTTTTTCCACTCTTGTATATATATGCGGTTGAGGTGCAGGCGCGTAGTCGTAAAATTTTCTCTCTCTCTCTCCCTCCTGCAGAAGTGAAAAAGTACTTATTCCATTTCAGTAATAACAATGACATTGGGTTCGGTCCTTGAAAAACGATTTTTTTTTCTTCATTTCAGCTGGTTTTTTTTTTTTTATAATACCGATACATATCTTCACGCGAGATGTACACACGTGCGCACGTGGTTGTGTGCGCGCGCTTCACGTTCACGGCCACCGCCGCGCAGCGTTACATTCGTCATGGAGCGGAAGGTACTCCGAGAGCTCGAGCTCTTCGCCGCGATGCGCGCCTGTAATGCTGTAATATTTGCCGAGTTATCTGCGAAATTTTCATTCTTCTCTCACTCGTATATCACGCGCGCATGCGTTTAAGAAGATAAGAAAAATCTGACTTTCATCCTTGGCTCATTTTGTTGCTCGGACTTTTTGTCGATGCGGTGCGACATTGCTGAGGGCCATTGGCTGTCTAATAATCATTAGAATGATGTTGCGCTTACTCTCTGTGCTGTTTTTCGAGTTTTCACAAACAATAGAGTGAGATACGTACACTAATCATCATTATAGAGAGTAGCTTAGACGTACTTTCTTCAAAAAATTAGTTTGTTTACTTTTATTGAGTATACTTACGTGTGCCGTTCATGTTTCGTAAATAAGTCGAGAAATTATATGACATCCATGTTGCTTCTGTTCAAAATGACTTTTCTCACCTTGTCCCAAAAGCAAACTTTACTTTTAATTAGCGAAAAAACCATCGTCGGAATATTTTATCTCGTACACCTTGCGGGTTAAACGTTAATATGCACTCGCCAATGAAGTTAATAAAATGTCTGGACAATTCTGATATGATAAAATAAGTTAGCAGTGTCATTAAGCCACTGAACAAACACGATGACGAAGATGAAGGGACGGGATTAATTTCAGTCGTAATCACACCTTTCGAGCAAACATGCGAGCAACCGCTAAACTGTAACCTGTATATAGTCATAATAGCTGCCGCGCAGACAATGTTTGTTTTTCCCGTCGCGGCAAATTACAAATCATCGAGTCTGCGTTCAAGTCAGCTCTGGCGGAGTGAAAAACACTACGAACAAAAGACATCGCGCAAACTGCCGTTTCGCCGAAGCGCGACGTCTATAAGTATAACGCTTAATTATCTTGGATACCGGCATTCGACGATCATCCTCTTATTTTTTTTTTGCATCTATGCTGGACTTTGTATCACTTTGTACCGATGCGATATCTCAAGCGTTTCTATAATCGTTTCGCCGCGCATATAATATAGGCTTTGCGCCGTCATGAATATATGTATTTTTTTGTTCGGTGTACCATTCGCTTAGACCAAAGTCCAAATTCTTTTTATTTTTTTGTTCTCGATTATGGAGTTCGGATGATGGGGCAGAATTTCGCTCTCCCGGGACTATTATTTTTGCTTCTCGACACACGGAGAAGAGCATTTCCGAGAAATTAGCTTCGGGGAAAACATGTGTATATAGCTTTTGAGCGACTCTTACTCGACGGTGGATGAGCTCATCGCGACTGTATACGTATAGATGCGCTCGACGGTGATTTTTTATATACGAGCCAATTTTATTGTGACGAATTGATGACGTGCTTATGGTAATTAGATGTAGGTTAACGGCCGTTTAAAGCGAGAGTAATGATATACCTATGTGTGTCTGGCTTAAAAAGTTTTCTAATGTGAAATCCAGTTTTTTCGGATGCTTATAATTCTATTCCTTTTTTTTTTGTTCAATCGTGCACTCTTCTGTTACACTAGTACGGTTTAATATATTCGTATGACTAAGTTTTAGAGATGCAAATATATAGTTTTCTTACCGAGATATACGCGTGATACACGCGTGAATGATGAGTTTATATATAGATAAATTCGTATGTCTTCTTTGTACTGTCAAATTAATAGCAAAAAATAACTTAAAAATGTAATTACGAGCTTCGTTGAAATGTGTATACTCACCAGTCGATATAATCTAATAGGAGTTTTGCACGATATAGATAAAACAATGCCAAAAGATTCAGCGCGGAATATAGAGATAACCTATATCGATGGTAAAGCGCGATCGTCACCACCAATATTTCGCTAACTCGGCGAATCGAATGCGAGAAGGAATTTTCACAAATTTTTCCAACAGGAAGAAGATGCGCGCTATAGTGCGCTAAAAATTGCTCTTTAGGCGTCACGCTCGAGACAATCCTAATGGGTGTACGAGGCAAGCGTCGGGAATTCGCTCATCGCGCTCATCGCGGAACAATACCAGCGCGCGGCTCCGTCTTTTATCTCTTTCGCGCGGCGTTCGATCGCGCGCTGCTCTTACGGCCTGCACATATACACATTATACATACACATTTTGTCGCTTATACTCATTGCGCAATCTCATAATTTCATGTACCTGCCACACGAGCTCACAGACACACACACGCACACACGCTTAGGACTGTAAACATGCGTATAACCGAGACTCTTGTTTCCCCAGAATCCGTGAAATTACGTATCGTTAGATCGCAATCTCTCTTTCTCTCGCTCGCGCTGTTTCGTTGTGTATTAGCGCTCGCCGTACTCATCGCTTTAGAAAAAAAAAAGTTAACGATAATAAGACTGGTCGCGACTGCATCAGGCGAGTTGGTGTTTAAACAAAACGGCACGCTACAGTCTTGGGATTAGTCGATGAGTCGGTCAAAATGCAGTTTTGCAAAGGATGATTTTTATTTCGGTTTATTTTTAAATATCGTTGCTATTCTTTATTACGAGGGCGCACAATGCCGTAGTTGTACTCTTATTGGTCTTTTCGTGCTAAATGAATCGGATAGAAAAACGTGTCACGATGATGATGTCGTTTTTATATTATATTCAATTTAATTGAGTATGTGTATATAAGATAAAAATAGCTAAAAAAATAATTCTTACGGAATAAATTACAAGCGGTGACGCCACGATCAGTCCAGGGCGTCGTGACCGTCGTAAAACTTAAAATTCTACATCCAATTTCTTAACGATCTCGAAGCAATAACAAAATAAAGGGGAAAATTTGCAAGCAGATCACACTACGTCAACGCGATTAAAGAAAGCACTAGTTGAATGACAAATATCCTGTCTTTATCAGATCGAAACCGCCTCAAAACTAATCGTGTCGAAATATTATACCTATTTCGCTCAAGATCACCCTACCAGATTAACCCATATGAGAACTGTATATATACATATACATCCGAGCAGAATCAGAAGCAGACGTTTTGTTTCATAATGAGGCGCCTAAGTAAAACGTTTCATATTATTGCTCCAGCCGAGGCAATTTTGCCCCCGGAGTCTCTTCGTGACACGAATGTAATAACTCAATTACACGTGCGAGTGTGTGTGTGTGTGTGTGTGTGTGTGTTTTACAAGGCTGTAATTTTCATTTTCCCCGAGCTCGCGCGAACTAAATTCAATTTTCAAACCATGCGAATTGTAGATAAAGTGGAAGGAAATTGCCTAGTCGAGAGGCAGCAACAGCTATACATATGCTCGCGAATTATTGCGCATATTCTTCAAGTTCACGAACAATGCACCTGACACATAGAGCAACAATGCCGCCGCTTACACACGCCATTTCGCTCCGAGTAGTCAGCGAATATTTTACTTTTTGATGAAAAATAAAAACCATATATACGCGAAGAGAGAGCGAAAGGCTACTCGCAAAACATACAGAGTATTTTACGGGGGATTAAAAGAGAAAAGAAACGAGATAGCGTATAATATATGCGAAGCGCTCTCTGCTTTTCGAAAACATTATATTTTCCAATTGGCGCTGCACACACACGCACACGTAAGCTTTGCGCGGCGGCTCGTTAATCTCGCGCACGTGCGTATTTGTCTTTCCCGTCGATTCAGCTTTATTTCTTCGTTTGCTCTACTTATCGAGGCTCCGATGTTGGAACGCTAATTTTATATACAGCGAGAGAGAGAGAGAGAGAGAGAGAGAGAGAGAGAGAGAGAGAGAGATTCGATAAACGTCGCTAGCGCTTTATAATTATACTTACATCGTGGAAGAGTTCAAGACTCCTTTTGTACTATGGGTTGTTAGCTTAGTTCGGCGTTCTGCTCTTTTTTTCTGTGTCTTGCGCGCTCGCCGCCAAAGCTCGGTAATCACCAGGTGAGACTGATGCATATTTATGGCTCTGTTGACAAGTCGGATAAATTAATGGCTGGTCGCGCGGAAGTGTGCGATTGTTAATTCGTCGATGATAGCTTCGATATCGCATTATATACAAGTTGCGCGCATCAACACATGTGTGTATTATTTTCAGTGTTTCGCGATAAAAGCCGATGCGCAAACATATACCGAAATTTCGCGACGAGAAGGCTACGGGGACTTTTTAAAATTATCGAGTGGATCTCGAATATATGTATGCTCAAGATCTCTTCGTTTCGCGTGTTTGCATATATACAAGCTCGTAAAAGCGTTTCTAGAATTTTTTTCTTCTTAAGCGGTTCAATTAAGTTTAGAGTGTATGCACGAAATTATTGCCGCGGCAAACAAGCCATTAAGACGCGTTTACACGAAGAAACCAATTTTTTTTTTATTATTAACTTTGAAAATTAAGTCGATGGTTATGAGGATATTTTTAGCTCCGAAGCGTTGTTAAGAGTCAAAATATATAATTTTTATACCAGATTAAATTTTTATTAAAATTGGCCAATTAACCTGGTTATAGTTTTTAATGCACGCGATTAAAACATTGCTACAGATTATTTAATATACAACTCGCGAAAAATCATAAGCTCCCAATTTGGCCTTACCGCAAATGTCAAATCTCGCCTTCTCTCCGAGCGCTCAGCAGCAGCATCCAAAGAATCAACGCGAATCAGCGATGTAGTCTATTCTGAACGTTTCGAGCGCGTCGCGAGTGTCGTACAAAACACATTGCGCGCGACCGTGTGTGTGTGTGTGATAGTATATCTACGACAAAGTGCGTTGACTTGACCATCTGAAACGACGTAGTTCTTGATCTTTGTCAAAGGTGTCATGAAAGGAAAGAGCCCATGCGACGTATGTTATGAAGTCATTCGACAATCGTCGCGGCGAGCTCTCCGACGCTCGCGCTGCGCCTATATATATACTTTAAACGTAAGATCAGAGTCACCTTCTTCCACTGCTTCTCCGTGTCGCGAACGAGGTCACTTTTCCTATGGATACATAAACAGGGCGGGAATATTGTGCGCGAAACGAATTATTCATGGAGCGCTGTTGAATTGCTGGCTTGGACGAGGGCTTGGATTGTTCAATGTTCAGCTGGAATTCAGTACTTCAGGCTCTGATGTATTTTCTCTTTCTACATGTATATCTGAATGAGTCAACTCAATTTCTAAGTAGAACAAAGTGCGTGAATATAAAAGAAAAAGTCCGCAGCCTCTTTGAATTAAATCGTCGGTTCTACTTAATTTCCTTGTCCGAAACGAATCCGTTCCGATCACGAGTCTCTGGTGTCGCACGGATCAGCCGCGCGCATCTACCAATTAATCAGGCGTCGAGTGCACGACACGCGTAGATATACCCTTGCAACGACTCCCGCGTGTTCTCACTTGCGGCTCAAGCATCAGCGAGGATCGAGGCAGGAAATCTCATTAGCCCGGGGTGCCATATAATACGGTCTCGCACTTTGTCTCGGCCTGTGCGCCGCGAGGAAATTCGCATTAAGACGCGACGAGCGTCGTTGGCAGCTTACATATATATAACAGAGTCGGTCGCGGATGACACGAGCGAGCGGCGACCGGCGAATCGAGACGAGCGAGCCTGCTACACTTTAATTGCGCACGTGCTGCTGCAGCTGTCGGTTTAGCTGCCTTTCCTTTTCCGTCCGTGTCTTATGCTTGATCGGCGTTTTATAGAGAGTTTCGAGTGGCGATGATTGATGGATCGAATGCGAGTCGTGGGAAAAATTGAAGCATTGATTGTTCTCCGTTCGTTTATTTCATTTAATCAATTGACAAAGCAGCTGCTCTTTATACACTTGATAGTATATATATGTATATAAAGTACTGTATCGGCAGAATCAACGATAAAAAATGACTTCAAGGTGATATTCTCGTATGAAAAGATGTATCGCTTACGCGGTGGAAAAACTGCTTTTTTTTTTTGCAGACCGCGCGTACATAATGTGCCATTCTTCGCGCGGTATCGCTCATCTTCCAGTCGCACTACGATCCGCAACAAATTACTGCTCGACTATACACGCAATCGCACTGCGGGCCGCGAGTGCACAGTGCAAACAACTCTTCGAACAAACAAAAACACGCGAAAAAGGATCGAGGAGTGGGGTATATAGGGAAGGAGGAAGAGCGCGCTCGCACCAATTAAAGTGTCTCGTCGAGTGCTCCGCATACACTTCGCTCCTCTAAACACGAGTACACAAATACTCACGCATTATCGTCGACTCGAATCTCTCCGTCTGTGTCGAGCGCAACGCAAATAGCCATGGATTACGGCCGATCAGCGAGATTAAGCCGTCACATCGTGGCGCACCGCTGCAGCGACGACCTTGTCGACCTCCTCCCGCGCCGCTGCTGCACTAACCCCGGTAAGCCTCCGAAGCAGGAAGACGCATGTCGGTTCGTGCCGTTGGTGACCTCCCGCGCGATGGAAAAGTCTCTGCCCGCGGCCTATGCAAATTCCTTACCTCCTCTCCCTTCTCTCTCTCTCCCCCCGGCGGCTTCTTGGTAATTGATATTTTCATTATTATTGCTGTATATTATGCGTGGAGCCGAGGTTATGTTTGTGATTTTCTTCTTTGTTGTTCTGGCGACGCCGATCGTAGGAGGTATAGAGGAAGTGCGCGGAGAGAATTATTTTTTTCTTCCTTTTTTTCGAGTTTAATTGTAGCGAATTGAACGATGCGGTGCATTGGATTGATGTGGCGATTTCCCTCTGTGTGAAATATCCAAAGCGATTCAGAGTTGAAGTTACAACTATGAAATTTATAGTCAAAATATATATTCGGATGAATCGATTCTGTACATTCGTTGTACGACTTATTGAAATGTTTTTGTAGCGCAGTATTTTAATTTATATAGTGAAGCTTGCTTGGTGCACGAAATGACAGGTATTTTACGTATACACGTTACAAATTTATAAAAGATTTTTTCTTGAAAAAAATCACTCCTTAAGTATCGGTCGACAGTGATAGATCCACTTGACCGCAGTACTCAATGGTGTATTTTTATCCTCAAAGAAATATCTTTTATTTTAGTACTAATTTTTCTATAAACTTAATAAAAATTCTAATTTAATGATTAAAATGGCGATAATTGTGTACATATAAAACACCTGCATCGATGTATCGGATAAGCTTTTAACGAGGTCCGCCTTAACAAGTAATTAGATTGCTGTCTATAAGTATATACTTTATTTGCATATAAATACTATAATAAACCTACTTTGAGAGAAATAAAATTTCTGGTAATTGCTTGGAAAACATAAATAATTTTTTTCTGCCACAAAGTAGGTTATGTTTACTGTTTGCTGTACCGAAGAGCGTATAATCACTGTCCCGAGAAAATAAAAAAGATCAAATCATGTTATTAAACGAACAAAAAAACACCTTTATATAGAAATAATAATTGTTTTTGTATCTATAGATCGAGCAATTTAAAAATGTTAATATATACTTTCGGTTTTTCTTTAGCAAGTGATTCATAATATACAAGTGCTAATCGTTGCAGTGAAAAGATGTCGATTAAATGATCGCGATGAAATAGTATATTCCATTAATGACATTTTATGTACAACAATTTAAACTTGTTAAATATTTCCTCACGTCCGAGGAAGATATCGTCCAACTTTCATATTTCGAGCTTTTTCCCGCTATTTACCATCAATTAGCTTATACATTTCCGAACCATTCCTTATCGCACGTGTCGGTAATTAACGAGGGCTTAATCGTTTTCTCGACTATTTCACATATAGCATTATTCACGAGTTTCTTTTCGACCAGATCGCGCGCATATACATTTCACTAAGAAAAAATACAAAACATAGACGCATCCTCGCACGCGCGCGTCCCAATACCAGACGAAAAACGAACATCGTAATAAGACTTGATTACGCAAAGCCTTGATCTTGAAAAGTAAAAAAAAAATAAGTCAAAAAAGAGGAGAGTCGCGTCGCCACACAATTGCCTCGTCTACTCTTTCTCTTTTCGCGCTAACGCCTCGTTGTAGCAACAGCAGCAACATCAGAGTCGTTATAACACCGTCGTAGCAACAGCCAAGTTCAAGGCCGTTATGCTTGATGTGACGCTATGCACATATACACACACACACTCCGTAAATCATAGCCTTTCTTCTTCCAGAGTCTATATGTGTACACTATATGTGAGAACTTTTTGATATAGCGGCTGAAAAACAAGCTGCCTCAAGGTGAATACTGTGCATTGTAGTTTTTAATGTTTGCCTCGTTATCAATCGGTCAAAAATTCCTTTATTTATGATTTTGATTCTGCGACTTATCGCGCGAGGTTTGGCACTTAAAAGTTCAAGGAATAAACTACGTATCGTCGTAAAATTTCGCAGTATAACCTTTTTTATATATGAAATTTTCATTAAAACGAGTAAATTAGATGGAAATTGAATGAAATTATTTTTATAAAAAAAATCGCGATTAGAGCTCATAATTAAAGCCGTCCGGAGTAGGATAATTAAAATTAATCTACCGATAATTAAAATCCATACAAATCAGTATTGATCAACCTCACAGTTAATTTCAACTAATTTGTGTTGTAAACAAATCATTAATATTCGATTAGCCCATTATTTCACGAAAGCAAACTCGTATAGGCAGCGCTACAAAAAAAAAAGCAATGCCGATGGCAACGATCGCACTTAATAATTTCGTCTTAACGCTTATTATACACTAAATACGTATGGAGTTAATCCTTTTGGGATTTTGGAGATTCAGCGTGAGACCTAGCTGAATTTCTCATAGTGGCGTTCTTCCGGCGGCAAGGTCGTCGACTCGGAAACGATTCCGGCCGCGTACAGGTACGCGGACGTGTGTTTATACGTATATATATAATACTAGCGATTGTCGCGCAGCTACAGCCGGATGCGAGGCTTTTCACGCGGCATCGTCAATATCACGTATATGAGTACATTTGTGATCGTGCATCGATTGTTAATCGCTATATGCCATACAGTCCACACTTAAATTTAATTTTTGAGTGATCTTATTGTTGGAGAAGTACCCTGGTAGAAAATTAACCATTTTTGTTGGTTAACGTGTTATTCAAATGGAAGCATTTTCAGCCGAAATATATCTGTAAATCTTATTAAAAGTATCTAAAATTATGGTCATATTTTCAGCTGTTGCCAATATTTATCTTTAACAACGTAATAATGTTAGCGTGACGTTTTTAACTAGAAAATTAACCAATAATTAGCTAAAATGTCGTTAATGTTTCTACCAGGGACGAGACGAAAAAAAAGCACGTGGTTGGGACGTAAGGAGCGATCGATCTAATTCACTTTTGCCGATTTGCATAGGATCGACGAGTTGCCGCTGAATATTCAATAGATGTTGCACATATATTGCTGTACAAATAATTACACTGCGCTGTGTTTGATGAGCTGTATGCGTTTTGTTTTTCTTTCTACCGCTGTGTTTGGTTGTTGGATAGTGCGCGATTAAGCTTCGCAAGGAGGATTCGTAGCGTAAACAACATTTGTCAAGCTCGTTCGATACGGTTGATTGCCTGCTATGCGACTTCCTGTTCAAATAATGTATTTTAATTGTTAGTTACTTGTAAAAAAAAAACGATATCAATATACGTTTCGATTTTAGAACGACTGCAGTTCAACATTTGCTCTCTCTCTATTCTCTGATATTGAAACGACATTAATATTCGATTGTTTTATTCTATAACTCACTTACATCATGGATGTCATGAAAAATTTATTAGAACCAAGCGAACAAAAAATTGCATAATTCAGTTAATTATTGCTGTATTAGATAATGAAAAAATTACACTCATTCGAAGGAAGAAGATCATTATTTAACTGAAATCGAATTTTCGAGTCAGGCAATTTGCCTGGTATCGGTGAGTGTGTATAATTTCCCAACAATCTTAAAAAATGACTACAATCGTGAATAAAGTGTATATAATATAACTTGAGAACCTAAGAATCATCGCAATTTAAGTCTCCAGATAACATCGGATCGTCTTGAATGTTCACATCATTCAATACGGTGTAATCATCTTCTTATAATAAAAATGCGTATATATACTTTGCAAAGAGATCAAAGTAATCGCACCGGCCAGGAAAACTTGGAAACAATGTACAAGAATGACTAGGGACATTTCGTATACCGTCTGTGCTTAATTTTTTATTTTTTTTTTTTTATAATACCTGTTTGTGGGTGCGAATATCCGCTTACCTTGACAATGGCGTAGCTCATTGGCCTCTGCACGATAAGAATGGATTAAAGCAATTTGTTGCAGTACAATTTTTTTTTATCAACACAGTCGGAAACTTTTCTTTTTATTTATTTTCTGCTACGATGTGCTCAGCGAAGGAACAATTAAATTCATCAAGATTTAAGCTGAATTTATAACTCGGCACATTTTTTTATTGTTTTGCACCTCCATGGATTAGGCAATAGCATGTACCATTCATCCTATTTTTGTTTTAAATTTACATAATTTGACATATATATTTAGTGGCTAGCAACATAATCATCTGTTTCCTTTGCTTTATAGTTACTCGATGATATTTTCATCGGAGCTGACTTCTTCGAATAACAAAAACATGCCTCTAGCTTTTAGTCATTCAGCGATAACCTCCGATAACGGAAAGAGTTGCTCTTTTACTTTTTTCATTAGAATCTGTATAGGTACTCTTTTTTATTCAACTTTGGCATTTATTTACACGACGATGCTTCTGTTGCCTGGTGTTAAATTTTCTTTCGGCGTTGCTAATTGGTCAGAACGCGAACGCGCGCGTCAAAGGTATAATACACGAGGTTCGCTATTCCGTGCGCCACCGATTGTTTGAGCTAATAATTGCCACTATCTGCGTAGTTCTTTTGACACTGAATTGTGTAACTCGAACAACACAACTCGCATACAAAAGATATATACACGAACGATCAATAGGCCCAAAGCGGTCGTCTTTTATTTTCGTTGATTTTTTTCATAAGAATGCTTAACAAGGAATATTTTAAGAACTGTGTGCTCCAACAAAAGCACCTGCACTCGCATGATATAAGCTATACGGTAAGAAATATTTTTCTTCCTCGCATATGCGAGTTCGCTTGTGGAATCTAACGCCTCCATTTACGAATTTACATTTCGATACGTACAAATTATCTATATGCGAAAAATGCATATGTACGTATATCATAAATATAATCAAACATACTTGTAAGGACGATTGGTATCAAAGTAGATTGTACATATATCAGGAGTAAAGAAAAAAGAAGAAAAACAGTTGACGTACAATCGAGAGACTCAACAAGCCGTAAAAAGGCACAAAGCCATTGGCACATTGGCGACGGCGGCTATATTCGGATCGCGAGACTCGATAACCACAACGACTCGCGCTGCAGACGAAACATTGAACGGTCTCGCGGTAAAAGCAGCCGAACCTCTCGCAGGCGCGCAATGCCAACATTGCCGCGCACGCAACGCCGACAAAACGCACACACACGTACGACACGATCCATCCTTTTTTTGCCACCTACGTCCGACGAGTTCATTCGCCCGCCTGTACATATATCCATTGTTATCTCGCGTATATATGTAACCTTTACCTATCAGTGCGCCCTTGCCATATCAAGCGAGACATTTAGGCCCTCGCCAGCTTCGCGTAATTAGACTCGTCGTCCATCATTGGTCGCGCATAAAAAAGCCAAGAGATTGCGCTCTCCTCTTTTTCCTCGCTTCATTGTGTATATATTTATTTCGAGACCCGGGATGGAAAAGTACGCGCGCCGGATAGTAATAAGCGCCTAATATATAATTGTGTCTCGTCGTCGTCGTCGCGCGCGATGCGCCGCAATGAATTGGATGTAAAATTGAGGAAATGTCGCGCGGTTGGAATATGTCAACGGTAATGACGGGGACCTATGAAGAAAGAAAGGCTTTGTTTGTACAGGTATATGTGCGCGTGAGGATCGAATAACTTTGAATGCCATTAGTTTTATCGATGCGTAATTTGTACCGCAGTCGATAAGCTTTGCATCTAGATGAATCATCGCGATCTCGCAGATTCGTATATTCCGTAAGCGAATTATTTCTTTTTAAGTTGCGATATTGGCAAGAGCGCGAGTAGCGGGAGCCGTTTTTCAGCATGCTGCAACATTGAGAAAAAAAAACGCATCCGATATATTTTACGTGTATATAAAACTGCAGCCACGAATATCCGTGCGCTTGCTGTAAATTTTCATTTTTGTCGCTGAAACGGTCCTCGAGATATATAGTCGGCGGAATGAAAAAGCTGGCACGAGGGAATAAAAACGTGTCGCTCGTTTGCGTCACATGCCTTTCCCACCTCTGCGCGGGCGCGGGGGCCTCACAACAAATGCGCAGAGCAATGACATCGCATCCTATTTTCTCCTTCGCGCTTTTTTCTCTATCTTTCTCGCTCGGTCGAACTTTCTGCATCTACGTCACGGAGAAAGAACACAACGAGAGACAGTCCTGAAATTTCGATAAAAAAAAAGGGTGGGGTAGAGGTGACATCATTGCCTCGACTACGTAACATCTAAGTTATAGGCGAGTCAGAGAATATCCTCTTTCCGATATCCTGCGTGTGTCGTCATTCAGTGGATATGTATATATGTATAAAGGAGACTTTGGTATCGTGACGTTGCACGTGGAGGATGAGCAGAAAATAAAGCGAGGAGAGATGGACGAGTCGATAAAATAACTGACGCGCTCGTGTGTGCAAACATCATCTGTGCGCTACAGGTATAGAAGAGATGTGTTTAGGGGTATTCCTTGGCTTTTTTTTTTATTATACGCTCGCCTCGAGACTCGTTTTATCGAATTTCGATAAATTTGCGCAAAAGTTTATTACCTTCTTTTACGAGGCGATTGTTTATGTGTGGAATGAGGCAAATAAATTGTTATGCTTGTATCGTAGCGGTGATTTCATCCTAGGACTGGGGTATAGCGCACGAATTTACTCGGTATGTAATCAGGGGATTTCACTCGGAAACCTTAAATGATATACTTGGCATTTGTAAAAAAGAAGTATAGCTTAAAAATTTTTTGGGCTAACACTGCGTAGTTTTATAGATTAAATCAGGATTTCTTGATATTTAAAACCATATTAAGAACTTGCATGAGTTTTCAAATGAATAATTTTGTTTATTTAACAGGCCCAGTTTGATATATAGTCGATTGAAATCTTATTTACGAGTAATAATCAGGGTAATACTAAATGCCCCTCATTAATTTTGCTTTGTTCCAAATATGCCCGGCGAAACATTTAAAATCTTGTAATTGAACACGTGAGCTGTATAACATGGTGGAAAGGAAAAATGGCCTTACATAATTACCCTCATCAATTACCTAATATGCCCGTAGTGATTTATATATCGAAAATTTTTAATCTACTGCGTGATTGATGATAGCGTTCTTTAATTTGAATATTTTTTTACCTGAACACTAATAGTTTTATAAACAACACATAAATAATGCAGGCTGTGTGTAATCTCGCATAAGAAATCAATATTCCATATTTCATTATCTTGATACTTCGAAAATTCATCTTGTCAAGGTTACCTCGAGTGCAGGTTGCATAAAAGACCAGCCGCAAATCAGTAATATGGGCGATTTCTTTCTTATTAAGGGTGTTATCAAAGAATAATTGATTGTTGGAGTATACATTAGAATAGCTTTTCGAAATGAAAATAAATTTGTTGATAAAATGTTTGATTGTTCAGTTGGTAAATATCGCAACGAAGTAGTGCAATATTCAAACGATTGTAACTCTTTTTCATAATGCAATCTATGACATATTATTACATAAAATAAATACCGCACTTTTTGGTATAGTACACATCTAAGTATAATCGTAGGACATGTGGAAAATTGGAAAAATGAGTAAAGATTGCACGCTTGTTAATCACGAAAAACGATTCTCCGCAACTTTGTCCCGGAGTTACGGACAAGAATGCAAATTCTTTCGCGATTTAAATCTTGATGTAAGTAAATTTCAGATCGCTATTATGCAATCTCGCAAATTTTGCTGTTGTATATAAGGGAATTTCGGTACGGATCAAATCGCGTCTGCAGGAACACATTACCTAACTATACACGTGCCACTTATGTATATATATATATTGTTAAATAAATGTAGTCACACAATAGTGGAAATAGGTTTTTATTATAATATAAGTAAAACTAGGAAAGGTACATCCAACTTCGGCGTGCGATCAACGGAAAGTGAGTGGGGACTCAAGGCGGTACACAGTGGGCTAAAACACGATTATTTTTTTCAAAATAAAATAACTCCACACAGGTGATACCGATTTGGATGATTTTTTTTTGTACTTGCAGCTAAGTGAGTGTAGATTAGAGGAAAAATAGAGAAAATTTTGAAATTAATTTTTATAACCTCCACCTTCTACAAGACTCACAGGTATTTTTTTGAATTTCGCAGAAAACCGTATACAAGTTTTAGAAATTTATCTCTATTGATAAAAATGCTTATTTCTAAGCTCATCCATACTTAATTTTCTCTATTTTTCCTCTAATCTACATTCACTTAGCTGCAAGTACAAAACCAAATCATCCAAATCGGTATCTCCTGTGTGGAGTTATTTTATTTTGAAAAAAATAATTTTGTTTTAGCCCACTGTGCGGCGCGCACAGCTCCCTCTATATATGGTCCAACGTCAAAGCATTGGCGTATCGCCTCGCATTATACATACCAGAAAACATAGCGTTCCTATATTCATGCAGTTACACTTGTCAATTCTATATTTCTAACATATATATATATATAATATATAGATCCGCGAGTGCCGAAGAGTTAATGCCTGTCTTTCGTACAGTTTGCTCTCGCAACTTGCCGAGGCAATTATTACATGAAAACTCGACGGAAACGTGCAATTTGTCATGTGTGTGTACGTGTCTGCCAGTATGTGTTCCTCGGCAGTCGCCGTATGAGCGATTTCACTCGCATAGCTCTTTATTGGACCAAGCGAATTTTGTGCTCGTTTGTGCGTCTCATTAATTCATTATTTGTTCTATTTCTCCGTCGCGTAGTCATTTTAAAAATTGTTTTTCGTAGATTTAGAATATAAGTCGACTTTAATATTGATTGTTTACTTTTAAAAGTACATTTGCTCTCGCACAACAACGGAGCTCGGAACAATGCAGCGCACGAAAATAGTTTTATAATAAAGGTGATAGAAAATGAATGGGCTTCCCATTCGCATTGTGTTGAGAGAGAGAGAGAGAGGGGGGGGGGTGAGGGGGGCGAGAGAGAGAGAACTGGAAAAGATCTAACCGCAAGTGCTGCCGATCGGTAATTGATAATTACGCGGCATTGGCCGCTCGTTCCCAATGCAATTTACCTGCTGCGGCTTTAAACGCGGAACAGTCATAACAACGACAAAAACCCACATTATCGCGCGCTCTTTGGTTTTCAAGGATCAGCGATTTTTCCGGACCGATAGCTGCCACCACCACTACTGCTACCGGCCATAATGACCTTCCGCTTAACGAGGCACTCCATCGAAAAATTTATAATTCCCTACCTTAATTGTACAGTAATGATACAAATGCTCGTGTATAGGATCGCTTGGCTGGAAAATTAGTCGTTATGTAATGCGCGAGGTGGAAGTAAGTATGCTATACTGTTTGGGCGTGAAAATGAAATTTTGTATGTGTTTACGCGCAACTTGTTTATTGCAGTTAATTTTGTATAATTAGAGTTACCGTCGGGTGTCATAATACTAGTGACTATTACAGTTAAATTGTCATTGGATAATTTTAATGAGCTGCGCTGCTTTTACGGGCTAACTATGATTCCTTCGTTTCCTACTTCCCATTGCATTTTTCGAACGAATACCTAGGTTACGGCATATATGTAGGCTGAACATTTTTCAGTTCGTGTTTCGAAATTGCTCGTTATGTAACATTGATACTTAAACAATTATTGTTTATTAAATTTTCTCAGCTGGCTACAAACAATCTAAAGATATAATAGCACTTCCGGTGTACAGATTATCCAAAATCGACACCTTTATCACGGTCTATTAAATTTCCAATTTTCCCTTGAAAAGCGCGGGCGGCCTCGTCAAGTTCCTCGTTCTCCTCTTTCATTATTTAATTTACTGCCAAAATTCACTGGAGCGTAAGGACGCGAGACGATTTTTATCATTTGAAAAACTACCGAAAAAAAAGCCTTCATCTTTTTTATTGTGAATTCATCGAACTGAGATGCTGCGGTTAGACCATTTCGCCTTCTCTATCCTTTTCCGGAATATCAATGCTTCTAACATAGCATTTGAAAATTCGCAAAGTTAGTTGTACCTACATACTGTTCTTTTTTATATGACAATATATTTTTTGAAAATTTTTGAAAATACCTAAAACCTACTATTAATATTGTACGGTTTTTATTCTTTAACATTTAGATCATATTGTAACATTTACCGTTGATTTAGTTGCATATATTTAGTATAGTTCTATAAATAGAAAATGCATGCATAAACAATACAAATATCCATTAATGCTATTATTATTACCGACGCATAAATTATCAACCGTTAAATAAGCTATTCAATTCTCTACTCAATTGAAATATTGTCACGAAGAAAACATAATTACAACTTTACTAAGGTCATAATTCTATATAGCGGTACACAACATAACTGCAATAATTGCCGTGTCTCAAATAATGCCTTAAATTACAAAATTTTGTAAATTTGTAAAAGTGAATGAAATTTTCAAAATGTATATATATAAGGGAACGTTTTTCCACAAACAAAAAAAAGATCATGATCAAATGCGCTAATTCAATAATCCTTCCCATACTCATAAATTCTTCAATAGCACCAAAAAAAAAACACTTCCACTCACCTGTTGAAGCGGACCAAACAATAAATGGCATGCCCGAGCTCACCTTTACGCATCTTTCGAATGCGCGGGAAGTTTAAAAAGATCGAATACACGATGTCGAAACCTACATATATTCGCAAAAAGTAGACTCGGCAACTTTCTTTGTGTATCCTGCATTGCACACGTGTCTTCTGCCGGAACTGGTCGGGTCGCATTGTTTCGCGTCGAGCGCACGACGTTCATTCCGCGAAAAGTGTTCGAGGATGATTTCCTTGTCCCACGTGTACGCGTAGAGGCGCGCGCCTTGATAAACGGGTTCACCCACTTTTCTGCGGTTCGAGTGTATCCAGACTGTAATGTATGTGACATGGTCGTAAAATGATGCTCGAGTACAGACAAATATGACTCTTTGGTTAAATCATTAAAGGGTGTTTTCAAAGGACGTCTTTTTGTTTACATGGGTTCAGTAAATAATTAATTTCAGTGTCGCCTTTTTATACTACGCGTAATGCAGCAAAAGTTGTTTATAAAAATTTTTACATTAACGTTTCGGGAGAAGTCAATTTCTAGTTGAAAAACTCCAGAAAAATATCCAGCGTTGACTAGTTTTAAACGAAGAGCTAATTTGCGTTTACTACTTTCGATCAATTCATTCATTACATGTTTATTGCTATCATACAGTGTTGTTGTACCCATGGAATTCGAGAAATTCCAGCGAAGATCTGCAGCTCGTTTCTTTTGGAAACTGCAATTACTCGACTGAGAAAGGAATTTCGCGATTTTTTTTTTGCTACATCTCGAAATTTAATCTTTTCTGCCGTGGCTAAGGTCGAAGTAACAGAATTTAAGCTTCTTTGGAATTTAAATTTTCGAAAGTTTGTAGTTACAGCTTGTGGAATTCTCAGAATGAAACACTTATTTCATTTAAACAATAATTATAATATATTTTCTTTTAACTACTATTGCTTGAATAATAATTATGAGTGGTTGATTATCGTCTTAACCGTGCAATTGTCTGATCTCATTTCTTCGATTAATTTATATTTTTGTGGATTAGATTATCGAGAAATATAGATATCGTTAAAGTAATATAATCGCCGAACAATCTCGAACTTTAAACTGTTTTCGAAGATTGTGTAGAGGCATTCTGGTAAATTAACTATTAAGTCAGCCACAAAGGACAAACGAATCGTAAATATAACAACAAAAAAAATAAAATAAATGTGAAATGAATAAAAAGGTGCTTTATTTCTAATATTGCGTAATGCAATGCGTAATGGAATTTTATTGGAAACATTAAAACGCTTTTTATTCTCATGTATCCAAAAGCATTAATCTTAGCTTACAATAAAGACATTAGCAATTGCAATACTAACCGAATTTCGTCTCTTTTACCAATCACTCCTCAACGATCAAGCAAAGAATGTCCGCAGCACAAAGAGCTTCCAATCATCGACGTTCGTACTTTTCCGCTGGCGTTTTTTAAAAACCAGAATCGCTTTGTTATTATTTCCGAAAGGAAAAAACAGAGGAGCAGCGACTGAGAGTAATAAAATTAGTAGAAATTTAAAAGATACCGATTTATCTTTAAAATTGGATGCCGGCCATCAGTTCAGGCTTTTAAACTTTTCTTAAATTATACACACACACATATATATATATATATAACGAATAACATTGCACACACGTTGACAATTATTTCTTGGTAAATGATTGGCTTCATTCGCTTTAACGACGATGACTTTTGGGTTTCGTCGTTGCACAGCGATTCCTTAATTTCTCTGTGCGCGAGATTGAGCTTCTTCAAGGATAAATAAGACAATTCATGCCGTCTAATATGCAATTGTACAGTGACAGATGTCAACTGTTATCATTTTCAGTGACTAGCTTACCCGAAAAACTTGCGTTTTTTTCTCTTCGTCGCGAATCAGGGTAATTATAATGTGAACTATCGCATTAAACAATTAATAGTATCTTCTTCAATAATTTGTTTAAATTTGATTTGCCTTATCCTGTTGCAGTAAATTAGTCAGGATTAATTTTACTGTACATATATAATGGAATCGCAGTTTTTATCTATTCAACCCTATTAATAGAGTTGGCGCTATTAGACTCGCATTTCATTTTCCTTTTATTGCATTTAATCATTATTTAGTCAATCTGCACGAACTAATGCGTTCATAAATTCCCTTTTCCGTCGACGTTCTTTTAGTTCTAGGTCACTTTGTGTATGCGTTTAAATGACACGTGCAATAAGTAAGTATACAGCTGGCAATAGCAGATAATAATTAATCGATCCAAAGTTAGAAGTTCGCGAGCTTCTGAAATAAGAATTAGCCATAATTGCTTCACAACTTTTTTTTTTTATTATATTCGCTGGTAATTAAGAAAATGTTTTCTTCCAATATTTTCTTTTAGTTATACTCACAAGTATTACGTCTCTGTATAACAAGGAATGTTTGTTTAATTATTGCATAGGTATTTTATTATCAATAAATATACATTAAAAATTAACGAAATAATAAAATTTCTGTGAATCGCAATAGTAATCTAGAACTGGTTTTGAACTTATTTTTAATCTCATATTCTTGTAAAAATAATGGATCTATAAATGTACTCATTTTCTCTTATTACAAAATTGTAACTGAAATGTTAATAAATTTCAGTAAGTATAATTAGGTGCAGACAAATTACGATATGTGCGCGCACTTATTATTTTGTGAGTTTGACTGCACGTTGAAACTATTAATAAAGTAATATATTCTTACATTTGACAAGGGTAACAAAAAAATGTCTTACAAGATTCGTATATTTCTTGAATGAATATATTTATGGTACTTGTACCGTTAACCTCTTAATTTACCTTTTCAATATACTTATATTACCATTGAGAAACAACTGGGCATGTAATTCGTTTATTGCGTTACGAAATCGCTCGCTTATAATTTTAGAATAATCTGTAAGCACAAGTGGCCTGCATTATGTTCCTGATCACGAGTGATACAGAAATAAATCGTACGAATCTTTGCAAAGCGAGAAATGACGATAAAAATTAGTAACACGTCTCATTGTTATCTCAGGCTTCATTCCTCGTGATACCGTGAAAATTTTTTTAGCCGAGCGTGAAAATTGATCGATCAATACGGAATCACGCCTTGTATTATCTTAACATTCAAACCAAATGCGATCTTTCTTCGTCCGCACACTCGCGTACTTTTTAATTAACATTCACCTCTATTAAATTTTAACAATTGTTCCGCAAAGATTTACGACTGCCCGACCGCAGCTACTGTAAAACTTGCATTAAATACGCAGCTTGTTATTAGCGGCTAACAGCACTTTTACGTTATAAACGAAAGGAGACCTTCGCGGGGCCTCTTCTCCCCATAAAAATCGGAATTTTATGTTCAGGAAGAAGAAAGTCAGAGAGGCGCGCGCATATAGCTGCAGTAGTTTTCCGCGGTAATCGCAAAGAGAGTAGCGCATTATTTTTACTTCGCTCACCTCCTCTCATGCCATACATCAAGATTCGAGATTGTCTACATCTCTATATAATCAATGTTCGCTTTACGTAACCATTATCGCATGCGCAGACAGTCAGGTTTTCTTATCGGTTAAAGAACTTGTTACCGCTGCGCGCGCAAGAGCTTGTCCTCAAAAAAGTTTCTTCTTCGATTGTAAAATTGCGAGGAGAGTTGTAAAACGTGACAAGATTTCGCCGTATAGCTTTGGTGTGTACTATACGAAATTCTGAAAGTCATTGGAAAATTTATGGCTATATCGACAAATTTTATAACTTTTTGGGATACTCTGAACTTGATAACGCGAGGTGAAAGGAGACTTTGATATAATGATCAGAACTGATTATGTTCTATATGTATTTTGTAAAGGCTTCTCGTGTGTTTGGTTATTTGAAGAGTTAGGTTGTATATTTAAAATATATAGAATGCCGAAAAGTGATATCTGGAAATTGACTGGATGATCTGAATGGTTTTAAAATAACATTTCGATTTAGTTACAGTTGGTATTAAAAATCGAATATTTTTAAATATTTTGAGTTCAAATTTGATAATTAACTGACAAAAATGGAATATATAATTAAAATTTTAAGCTGTCATTCACTCATCATTTTAGAGCCAAAGTAGTAACAGACGAATTGCATCGGACGTTCTCTTACTCATCCAAATGCATCGCATATATTATACGCATGAATCTTCATCTCATTATTACATATTATCTATATCATTACACATAAATATAAAGATCGAAGAATAGAATTACATAAGCATTGCATAAGCAATAGAATAACATATAAATAATTAATAAATTGATTTCAAAAAAAGCCGAAACTAATTGAATTGATTTTTTTTGATCACCCAACGTAATCGTATACGAAATCATTAAGTGACAATAATTATCACTTAGGGAGAGACTTAATTTTCTTCTTCGTAAGTTATTTTTTAATGGCACCCAATATAAATCAAATGCTGATCGAACGATAAGCCGTAGTACACGTTTGTTGCCACCTGATCATCTCGCCACATGTTCATCAGAACGAGTTACACTTGCGGACGTCGTTTCTATTTCATTATCCTTTTCTTATTACCTCATACGTAGAACTAATTTGAACTCGAATATTCGTTCAATACGATTTATTGCAATTCTCGATTAATTTAAAAATCACAGGGTGAAGTTTTCATCTTCCATAAAGTTTGTATTTATATAAAATATGAAAATAAATTGCTTTTTTAATTTGTATTTATATGTGAAAGCTACTTTTAACTTTAAATTTATACATCTAAAAAATGTAAGTGCACGTAGCTCTACACAATTACACATATAACTTTTTGGTTATAAGTATTGATTTGAGTCACTTTATTGCCAACAAATTTGAACCGTAACAATTTTATCTGTTCTTGGAAATCGAAATTCGCTATGAAATTCCAATTAATGGTCCTACTGGTGCTTCAAATTTATTATATATTTGCTTTTTTCGGAGACAACGTTTTATTTAAATTGCGCATAACTACATATAGTATGGAGATAATTCAAATTCGATAATTATTTCCAATATTGTACATATACTCATATTACCATAATTCAAATCTTTAACTTTTTTACAACAAGTATTTTGTATACCTCTTGTATAGCTCCTTGTCCTTTGAACGATAGATGTTTCACTTTCGTAATTTATATTTATTGAAATTTTTCAGTAATTGATCATAAAATACTAAACTCGCATGCGTTATATTTACTCATACAGAAACGGAAGAATTATTTCAATATTTATTCATATTTATTTATATTCGAAAGTTATGCAAATTGCATAGTTTGACTATGTAAGGGCAGTCTTCGAGTCGATAATTTCATATCAAAATAATTGGTGTGTCTAACTACGTCACATTTCGTTTTTCCACAAAATGTGTCAAAATATATAACTCAACCAAGTCTATAAGTTACGGTTGTTAATAGATTTACTGGTTTTCAGCGGATTTTGGCGGTTGGCTCAAAATTTTACTTGGCACGATTTTATCTCAGATGAACGATCCGCATTTCAAATAGTTTTTTTTCCAAATTAAAAGTTTTACTTTTAAGATTACATTTTGCGCTAAAAATGTGTTATATCCACAATTGTAAATGTAAAAAAGAAAATATGTGACTATATGTATGTGTCATTGCGTGTATGTGTGACTGTGTGAACATAATGAATGGAGCAAAAATTTAAATAGTAGATCTATAATATAATTTCTATTTTTCCATCACAATGAAACGAATATTAATTGTGATTTTTCTTTACTTTGCAGGTGAGTTACAGAATTGATCACTTTACTAAATCTTCCTTGTATGTCACGTAAGTTAAATCGTCATGTTTAATTATACTCTTGATTAACACTTATTTTAAAATTAGCGGAATAACTTTATTATTTTTAAAAATGATTTTTTAAGACTGTATTATTCTCAAGGTATTCGACTATAAGGGTAACTACAAAGGCCGTAACGTTTTTAAATTAATTCGCATTATTTATACACCAATGTTAGGCATCAGAGTAAATGTCATTGAGTTCAAATTATAATGCATTCAGAATCGAATCAAACAAAGCCGTCGCTTTTAAATTACACGCACAAATTCATCCGCAGAGTATTCGCGTATTCTTTCATTAAAAAGTAATTACTCTAAAAAATGTTGTGCACCTTCGGTCAAGAAAGTCGGACACGACAGCCAAATGGAAACAGACGAGCTCTCCGCTTAAATAAAAGTGAAATTTGCGTGTAATCGGAAATCGAAACTTTGATCACCTATACTAATGTCTATATATATATATGTACATATGTCGTCCACTCGGATTTCGCGAGATGCGTATACATTACATATACGGAGAAGGCGACGAAGGTGAGCGCTTATGTGTGTACGCGCGCGACGTTTGACTCGTGATCCGACTGATAATATACGAAATCGTCGCGCGTTGTACGGAGGATGTGTCGACCTTCGCGAAGGTTCCTCTCGCGCGCGACTGACCTTGCGGACGCCGCCGACGCGCTCCAAGAGAGAGAGAGAGAGAGAGACTCGGTTAATCATTAATTTATAGACAGACCCGCGACACACACTTCCCGTCCCGAAGGTTATGCAGTATATATGTATACGAGCAGCTTCGGGACTCGACGAATGATGGACTCCAGTCGAGCGAAACTCATTTCGGTGATTTCCTACTGTCCCAGAGGCTTTTCACAGATTTATGGTCGAACGCGCTCGTTCGGCTGCTTTTTCAGGAAGTTTCTGAATGCCAGGAAATCATTATGTTTATGTAAATTTTCGGCTTTTTCTTGAACTCGAAACTATACGCTTAAAGAATCTCATTTTCTTTTACGTGTACAAGCTAATCGCAAAATTTGTTTTCATTCCTTGTACACAACGATTAAATTTTCAAATAATATAATTTTAGTCATTACACGCGAGAATCGCAGTCACGTAACCATCCAAAACTTACTGACCCTTGTACTTTTACGAGCTTACACTATTCATACATTAATCTGAAAAAAAAAATTGATATACAGTTCCTTCGACAAAGGTAGTTTATTGCACTACGCAGAGACGTGTGGCTTATATGTACACTAAATTGCATAAGGACACGCGAAGCCAATGAACCTGTACTTTATGGAGGTGCCGCTTTTAATTTGGGAAGCAGTGCGAAAAGCTCGCAAACACACACACATGTGTATAAGTTATATCCGGACGTTTCATTATCGCTCGCTCTCTTTATTTATCCCCTGTTTCTTGCGGGGTTGTCATCTCGCAAATGTGCTTGGAAATGCGCTAAGGTGATATAGGAATTTTTGCTTTCTTCGTGATCGATATATATATATAGGGTTGAATATTCGTGGATGATAAGAGCGCTTGTCAATTGTATGGGTGTTTTAAAGAGGCCTCCTCGTAAATGTATTTTTTTTTTCTTGACCCGGTGTTTTTCAGAGATGATGCGCAGAACATGTGCACTGTTGTTTTTGAGGCAAAACTTTCGTCAATTATTGTATCTTTACTTGAAAATTTATGGGCTTCCTTGGTTCGTTTCAGTTACAGTTTTGTGCAAAATTTATGGCTTGGCACTTACCAGCCTTCTTCTTTTAAATATCTCAAGTCGATAAAAGTTCTTTGTCATTTTATTTTACTTTATTTTTTCATGAAAAATTAGACGGCATTAAAAATTGACGAAGTAATAACTAGCATTAATTGTTTGCTTAAATAGTACGTCCTTAATGAAAATCAATTGTATCGTATAATAAAAAAAATCAAATAATTAACATATGCTTGTAAATATACGATTGGCAAATACTATAGCCACATCGTTCATCAAACCTCAGCTTTCGAATATTTTCCATTTCGCGCGCATGTCGTAAACCAATTACGCACACCTATCGGTGCTTCATATCGTAGAGAGCGTCGCACGCGAAAACAGAGACTATGCGCAAAAAGAAAAAAAGAAAGAAAAAGAAAATTAAAAGAGTGTAAGCGACACAAGCCTCGTTGTCTAGCGCGCGACGCTCGTAAACTCGTGCGTGAAGTCGCGTGCTGTGCTTTTGTGTAACGTATACGTACATATATATGTTTCCGCGAGCGCATAAAGTCACGTGCGCGCGCGCCACGGCGACTTCTCACTTTCACTGTGACGCTCAAATCCATTCAACCACCATTCGAACCTCCGTCATCGTCGTCGCCGTTATCGACGCGTGCGCGATTTTGCTTTGCAGCTCTTTCTTCAAATTCACGAAAGTTGGGTGCTATTTTTTTTTAATTTTAACGATCCTTCTTTTGTTCTTAAAGAATGGATGAATTTTAAGTTTTGTAAGTATATACAAATGTTTCGAAGGAAAAGGAGGGGTTGATTGAGTGGATTAAGGAGAAGAGAGGTGCTTTCTTTGCTTACCGCAAAGATCAATTAAGCAAATTGATGAATTCATCTGTATTTATGGATTAATCAAGCGGACTTGTAATTTATTTTATTCGCTGCCGCAGCAAGGTTTACGAGCTAAATAATAAAACTGTAATTACTTTGGTATATTCGAATTGAAAGCTTCACAACTTCCGTTCTCTTTAAGATCGAAATGTACTTTATTCGAGAAACCACAGCGTATAAACATTAACTCAATCGATAAAGCGGAAATCTTATTTATATATGCACATTGTATGAAGTTTTTACGCCAACTATACTGAATAAGGGGCAGTTTAAAGCAAGGTGAGCATAATTCATGCATCATTCGGAGTCATAAGGAGAAACGCTTCGTGGTCGATTAGTTCGAGCCGTCTCAATCAAAGCGCTTTAGCGTTAGCAGACTTTCTCGATTAACGGCTTCATCGCTGCAATGAGATTTCAAATTCCTTCTCTAATTCTTAATTAATGAGACTCTATCTATCGCTTGACTTTTGAGTTAACTGCTATTTCCGGTGAGCTTATAATATACAACTCGTATGCTTAAATATACGTTGTTAAATAAATTCTCACTTGATATACGAAAAACCTTCGAATGCTCACGATATAATCATTACTTCTTTTCGAAACTTCATACTTTCGCAAACAAACTGTTGCTAGATGTAATCATTTTTTTAGTGGCGCACAGTCTTCATTTCTCACTTGTCCGACACATTGACGAGTTCTTGCTCTCTCTCGCTTCACAGTTCCGCAAGAAACTGTCGCTGTTTGTGTACACATCTGAAACAGATTTATACAGTAACCTAGCGGTAAACTATTAAACGGGGCGGGGGAAATGTGCGGCGACTGCGACGCAAAAGAAATCGTAACTGCATCTTCCGGTCATTTTTCCGCAATTATATATACGATCGCATACGTTGGCTTTTCCTTTTCCCAAGGTGTACAGTCCGCAGGCGTCGCTTACGGCCGCCATAAAACGCACCGAATATACGCAGCAGGAAGCTGCGATCCTCTTTATACCCTACTCCGCAATATATACGTACGTAAGGATATGCGCTTTGTTTACGCGCTATGTATACGGAAAGAAAAGAGAGGCGCGCGAGACAAGGCCACTCTCGATCGATCTCTTTCGCCTTGTCATTGAAGCCGCCGCGTATATATAGCTTTTTTTTTTAGCGCCGAGAAAGAAATTTCTCCTCCGTGCACGCCTGCACCTTTATACATCGAGTCGCGCACCTGCACCTGCGCGATGCTTTGCCTCTCTCTTGCACTTTCTTGTCTGCAGCTCCGCGGCATCTACGCAGTTCTGCAGTATACGTTTGAATTGAAGTGTTGTTATTGTGAGAGCGGTAAATGAGATATGTTCTTTTTCAAGCGCAAAGTAAGAGCTCGACGATAAAGGATCCTGCGTCTATATCCATTAAAAAGTAGTTTCAGAAGGTTGGACTGTTCGTCGGTTCATTAGTTTTATGCTATGCATATATGTGATTCTGTGAACCAAGAATGCACTCGTACCTGTATTAGAGCTTATTTGAATAATTAATAAATCGCTCTATAACTACTTCCTGTATATTTAAATAGGAAGCTTTTTTTATCGATGCGCTGCAGCAAAAATAGTTCATACAAACAAGAATAGCTGTTTTTTTTAAATAGCCTCTACAACTTCAATGTTTTTTTTTTTTCAAACAAGTCGAGAACAATTCTCACCAGCTTAAAAAAAAAACTCAAAATAGAACCTTTTTTCTGCTTGACGAGAAACATTCACTATATCTTCGGTCCCGGGTGATTTATTTTTTATTACAGTAAAAAACAGAAATAGAAATTTACAAATCCACGCTTTTCAGCTCACTCGTTGAAAAAAAAGACATCTTCTCCTCGACATTGAGCATACAGAAATCGCTTAATGCGAGACGCGGTTTCTAAGATGTCGAAAACAATAAGCAGCTGAGGTCGCGTGCCGCGTTGCATGCGTAGAGCTTATCAAAATTCCGCTTTTCACTCGGTTCACGTTATACCTGACTGGTAGCTCACATCGGAAGTACACGAGGAATCGTGTTTTATCTTTGCGACGACGCACGAACGTCGATTTTTACCGACATGTTACGTGCAAGTGTTCATCGGTTGCTTTATCATCGTCTTATCAGATGTTGGACTATTGTCGCTGAATCGCCGTACGGCGCGCAGAACTGAGTTGCATCAACAAACGATTACTTGTAATAGAATGGGTGTATGAATTGCCGGCTCGTGTAACGTGTATATCTGAGCCATGATATACGCCAATAAAGTTATTACTGATGATATTGTTTATTATTTGTCATTGCTAGGCATTGCTATACATACGCATTGTGTATATGTGATTTATTGTTATGCATTAAAGTCGCGTTGCACACGCTTCGGAGTAAATGGTATTAAATGGTCGTGCTGATGATTAATGCTGCGAGTTCAATGCCATACCTTGCTAATTCACCCATTGCGCTGTTTTATTTGTCCGTTAATTACTGTGGACGTAGGAGCTCTTTTGAAACGACCGCTGTAATTAAGTATTTGCGAAAATTTCACTGCAAATATATTGCCGATAAAATAAATCAAATCTAATGTTATTTTTCCGTTTACTCAGACATTTATAAAATGAGAAAAAATATTTGTCAATGCCGCGCAGTCGCGGATCAGTCGGTAAAGCATTGTTTCCCATTGTACCAAGTCTCCATCGGCAAATATTTGTCAGCATTGCATGAGCGAGTCAAGTGAAATTCTGTGTGTATACTCTCGCGTATATTGTCATCGCGGTTGCATTACACAAATAAACTTAGCATTGAAGGAAAAAAAAACAAAGCGATTTTCCACTTATCAGTGATTTATTGTACACGGCTCTATAAATAAAATGCACTTTTAAATTTTGAGCGCATAGATGAGACTCTCGCAATGTAACATCGAAATTCCGATTATCTAATCGAGCTAAACATGTATATACTGTTGAATAACTCTAGCGAGCGTTAATCGTATTATTGCCAATACATTTATAAAAATCAAGTAAAATATCTAATTAGCTAATATGATAGACTGGAATCTAACTTTTTGGATTTATTTTTAAGATTCGCAAACACAGGCAGAAATCCGCAGAAATCTCTAATGTTAGTATTTTATAACTTTATATTCTTATATGCTACACTTGATGTGAAATTTTTTCTTATCGTTTCATCATTATTTGATCAGACGAAAATTTTTTGGCTTCGATATAATTAAGTGTCTAATCTACACGAATAAAACTTCTAAATACGTCAAGATAAAAGCAAACAGCTCGCTGTAATAACCCCGCGACTTCCCAGTCCGGAAACGCGAGCTTTATCATTCAGCTAATTCGAATTTCGCGCATAAAAAATAAATCAAAGTTTCCATCGCTTGTCAGTTTCCTCTTGCACAACACACGAGAACTGCTCTAAACAAGCGAAAGATGTCAGCTGCCGATAACAAAACAGAAACCATTCCACTCTAGAAAATAAAGAGAAAAAAGAGGTAGACACACCATTTCGCAGTGCAACCGAACACGGGAACACGAAAATCCTTACTTCGCACTCTCTACAGGATCGGATATGCGAATCGACGAGTCGCAAGCGATTCCCCTCGCGGAATCAATCGCCAGCTCGGACACTGATAACAAAGACCTCCCCCTCTCGCGTTCTAATTACTTTCTCCTGCACATGTATATGCGAGGTATAGCGGTGATCGCTATCGAAGCGCTACTAAAATAGGATATAGACGTGTGAGAGAGCGCGCGGAGTGCGCATGCATAACGAAGCGCGCGAAACCGAGGAGAATACCAATTCGGCGCTATTATTTTGTTTTAAATATATGCCGCGTCGCGCGCGTTTCCCTTTCGGTTCGCACCGCTACTTGGCATTTTTCGCGTTGATGAGCTGCCTTGCGCCGCGCACTTTGCGACTGGTTCTTGTTTGGCTTCTCTGATCTTTACGAGGTGGAGTTTTTGGAATAACGAGGCGTGTTGGTTAACTCTTGGGCCTGGGATCTTTATGCACTTGATTATTTCGTGATTTGTTGAGGTTTGTTTTAGAAAGGACCGTTGCCAGCTGAGATTTCGTTGCGCATTCTATTAGGAATCGTACAGGCTTTGGGATTTTTAAGCGACGCTTTAAAAATAAAGTCCTTTGTGCAGTGCGAAGAAAGGCACAGTGAAAGTGGTTTGATATACAAAAAGGTTGCCGATACAGAATACTGAAACGAAAATTTTTATCGGCTTCCATTGAGTAGAATGTACCGTTGGTCAACATAGGAATATATTTTCTCTTCTTTACAATTATATATTCTTTTCTTTTTTACTAAGTTTGTTTACGGCCACATTCGCTTTCCTTGATAGAAAAACGTTAATACTCATGCGTATATAATTTCGTTTAGAAGCTTAGAATTGGTATTTCTAAATTAAGAAGAAGTAATAAATCAATGATTACTAATCAGTAACTTGTCTAATCCTATCAATAATCCGTTGGGTTATTCGTTTTGAGTTCACATGATTTTTGTTAATGTGTACATTCCGATTGATACAACAGCATATTTAATCGATTATATTTGTCTTAAGACTACGTATCTTTTTAAGCTTTCATAGATATATAAAAAAAAATAGCTTGAATTTCCTGTTAGAACTTTTTGTTGACTGAAATAGTGTACGTCAATGTATTACACCACTTCGAGTCTTTTCCAAAATTAATTAATCCATCCATTATTGTACCATGTCTTAACCCAATTTGAAAAGATTTTTTCAATGTCAATAGGATTTTAAAATTATTGATGTATGGAATACGTAAATATGATGTTCATATACTCACGTGGAATAACTGCGATATTATATCAATATTTTTTTACGAATTAGTCGTTAAAATGAATTTTATCAATACTATATTGAAACTGTTAAAATTATAAATTAAATAAGAAAACAAGAGAACTCATAACTCGCCAAGATAAAAATTTCCAGTTTAATTTAACATCTGCCTTTTTTAAGCACGTGATTCGTTGTTTTGTTCACACACGCCATGAAAAAAAAGCGGGAAGCGTTATTTCTATACGCCGCCAAGAAGAAAAATGAAAACATCGAGGTGGAAAACTTTTATTGCTCCGTTTCACGACTTTGCTGTTGAAAAATATTTTTAAATTCTGTCACGTATACAATAAAAAACTCGACAATAAGAGAAAAACAAACTGAAACTGACTTTGCACTAACCTAACAAGTTTAGAATATGTATAGCGCAGGAGACAAAACAATGCCGAATGCTCTATTCAATCGTAGAAAATTCCATTATTATATCGCATCCCTATCTCCGATAAGCTCGACAGATTGATTCATAATAATCTAGACAGTGCGCTAGACGTTGATCACTCTTACAAAGCATGTTTTCATTGAATGATCTCCTTTTTCGTGCAGAATATATGTTTCTTGAAAAAAAGAAAAAGAAATTATTTCTCTCGGTCATCCGCGCGAAATTCGATAGCTTTGATAATAATCGCCATTGCCAGGGTCGCGTCTAGCTTAAGTTTTGGCTTGTCTCCAAAATATTATATACCATCCGCCCACGCGCCACTTTTCAACTGCTGCCTATTTTTAATTTTCTAGTACGAAGAAGAAAAAAAGGAGGATTAATGTGCGCATTCTGCTTAAGCGACTGCGTGCCTATTTATCGAATGACTTTGTGGAGTCTATACTAGTTTTTTTTTTTCTTTAAGTTTAGCGAATCGGAATTAGAAATTTAATTGTTTTAGCATCGTCTTGGTGTAGCTTGAGATCAGACGTATGCGAGATAATTGCTCGGTTCTAAAAATACGCGACTGAGTGTATTTGGAGTATCTAAGAAAAAGCATGATTCAAATTTGATATCAAGAGAGGGGAATTTATATGATCTCGTAGACCTGTATATTCGTTCCAATAGTTAAAAATAGATCTATAAAGCAAAAACAATTATTTGATTCGCATATAAATGTGAAATAATATCGAAGTATCGCTGGAAGAAGACGCGTTTATTGCTAACGGTTCGCAGTCAGATGAGTCAACGATCAATTTTTGGTGCCCAACTTGTTTACTAAATAAATTAGGTACAATTTATTCTCTTTATTTTGTATAGGTCATCTGTTTAGCTACTAAATTTAGTTGCGCAGAATTTTATGCGATTTTCGATATCACCATCGTAGATATTTAATTCAGTTTCAAATTGTTTTCATTGGCCATTTTTTTTTTAAACTCAAAAGACAACAAGTTTTCCTTATTTCGTGATGGTTTAGAAGGACAAAATGGTAAAAGACTGCTGATATATTCATAAAATGATTGATACATTTTAAATTATATCCTTTAATTTATTTTTATACTTATTAATAAGATATTATTTGAATTAATATTGATACAGAAACGGTTACGGGTCAATTAAATATTGAGAACAGACCATTTCGTTCAGTTTAACTTAAAAATGTAAATATTATCATTTGAAGCGTGTAAGTTATAAAGCTATATTTAAAAAAAAATTGCATAATTGCTTCATATGTATTTATGTAAATCGATGTAATTAAAATAAACGACTATCGCGAATGTATGCGCGGTACCATTCAATAATAATTTAGTATTTTTTTTGTTGTACAATAAATAAAGCCTAAGAGATATTTTAAACAACCTCGTTTTCTTAAGCACTTTCTCATTTTTTGAACTGTTTTATCCTATATATGTTTAATTTTATACTGCGATCTGACATTTTATTTATACATGTAATAAATACACAGATACATGAATTTGCATACATTTTATTCCTGCGCTGTCTTGCATCGTAAGCAAGAAAATTACAGTGCAACTCGCGACATATCCCTTATTGACACAAAACAAACAGCATTGCACACCCAAGAGCTGTGTGTTTTTTTAGTATTGTTACGTCGCCTTTTTAACCTGCGTCTCCTCTACCTATATATATGATGTACTACCGAATAAACGTCACAACTACTTGTGTAGGACGAACTGCGTCGCGACGCGATTGCGACGTCGACGTCGGGGCACACACAGGTGCTTTTCTCTTTTTCCGCAGCACGACGACGATGACGACGACGACGACTAGGATGACGCGTCACGAGACATTCCCGAGTGTAGTCTCGACTCTATTTTTCACATCGTGGCGCGTGTCGTTCGAAGTGCAACGGGATTCGCGGAAATCCCGATGTATAATCGGGTCTCTCTGTTTGTGCTCGCGGGACAGTGTATGTAAAGGATTTTTTGGCACGTGGCGCGGCTGAATTTTCGAGATGCTCGAGGAGAGCCAATTGGGCTTCGCGGCCGACTTGTAAATTTGTCCATTGGGACTGTGCACACACGTGCATGCCTCGTATATATGCTTTATTGTTTGTATAAATTCCTTGAGGCTACTTGCACTGTCACGAGAGCTAGTGAATTACCAATACTGTTAAAATAGCAAAAGAGCTTATCTTTATCTCGCATCTGTGCAACGTAATATCCATATACTGTTTTGATTATCATGCAGATTTCCGTGCCTTGAATTTCTTTGTTACAAGAATGTCAAGTACAAATACGTTCTGTAAACTTAATGACTCGAGTAAAAAGGTATATCATTAATCATTTAAAGCTGGAGGACAAGGAAGCGATATATATATAACAATACCAAAATCTTCTCGAAGGTCTCGACTCGGCTACTATACACAACGCCATTCGCTCTTATCAGCTATCAGCTGCTATTTCCAGCTATAACGATATACAAATTGGCTCGTGTATTGTGCACAAGAGGAGCAATAATAGCCTTCGCTTGAATAATGAGAAAATACACACAGGCATCGAGGCTCTCTCTGTGTACTCTAAAAGGTTTGAGTATAGTGTCGACTTGAAAAGAAGTCTCTCGCGGTCGTCACTCCAACTCCCCAGTGCAAACACAAGTTTTTCTTGAAAATATCATAGCGTATAGGAAAAATGATTTACGAAACATTGAGCGACGATCTAATAATAAGTTTATGGTATGTGCCAACTAGATTATGAATTTAAACGACTTAATTTGCTCGCGCTCGTAGGACGATTTAGTATTTATTACCTTGATGCACGGTATACCTTTATTTAACATACATTTGAAGAATTTAAATTTTCTTAATAATCTTTCTTGCGGATCACCTCGATTCGTTTAATAAAATTTGAATTTGTGATGTCTGACGTTGCACGATTGTTATATATTGATCAACTTAAAAATGGTTTTTGACAATTTTGACATTAATGAGGGTATGCCACAACATCGTCCATAAATCTACATTATTATTTAAAGAGAAACGCGTTCTAGTCGATCATTTTAATTTTAAAATAAATCGATTTTGACGAAATTGATGGAACGAATGATAGATCCGTATTTAAGCCTATACATAAAATTTCTTTGCTTGATTTAAAGGAGAAAAGCTATGCATAGTCATAACCGAATCACAAAAATCAAACTTTCATGCAACAAGTTCAACTCGCATAACAGATCGATGCGGAACGCGATTAAATAAAATGATCGCGAATTAAATCGGACTGACGTGAAAAAAACAATGTCGCGCGCGAGACATTCCCTCGCAATAAATCTCTCCGCTGCGCTGTACAAAAGTTAATGCACGAATTTCATAAATCCTTCTAAAGCAGAAGAAGAAGAAAAAAGAGCTACGTCTAATGGCAGTAGGTTACGTCTTCCGCGCTCGAGATAGATACATCCGTAGTTCGAGAAAATCGGTATATACACACTCTTCGCGATCTGTCATCCGTTAACGATATACACGTGGGGCACTTGTGCATCAGGATAGGGGAATATAATAAAGGTGATGGAATCGCCGGGCGCGCAAAGTCGCTACTACGCGAATTCCTGGGAATAAAATAAGAAGCGAACCAGCGCAAGTGAGAGAGAGAGACGTAAAGAGAAACGGATTGATTCGAGCGTTACGTAAATATGAGCGGAGCTGAGCTGCGAACGCGATCTCGTTCCTTTAAGCTCTCGGATTGCATCTGTACACGGAAAAATAACGTTACATAAAATTAATTTGGCTTGTTTATAATAATTTCTTTCGCGACTTTGATCGACTTATTTTTTTATTTCCTTTTTCCCCAGTACCGAGGCATTTCTGTATCGCCGTGCACTTATCTAACTATAAAAGCATTATCTTTTTATAGCGTTCAGTTGCGAATCGTGCAGGCGAATAGAGAAATGTCGGAATATGAAATACAGCGAAAAAATTATACCGTCGGCAATTTAACATCATCTTCAAAATACAGGTTTCGGACTCATCGTGTGTATAATAAATTATGAAAAAAAAAACATAAGGTCAAAGCCGATTATATAACGAACCTGAACCCAACACAGATCGGTATCGAGTTGTATTGTAAATAAATATTCCTTATAGACTTGTACTCCTCATTACCATAACAATACAACAATGAACTTTACTAAAAAATATGAATATGTGTGGTCGTCGCGTATTCTGGTATCTTCGATGCATATATATATATATTACAAAAGGACGTATTTTGGGTCGGAGTTTAAGGTAAATCTCGGCGCAGTTATATAGCGACATTGGCCGTTCTCCAAAGCAGAGCTGCCAAATACAACCAAGTTCGTGGCCTCTGCGACGGCTCGGCTGCCAAGCCGCCGCTGTGTTGTTTGCCTAAGCTGTAGTCCGGGAAAAACCGAGCTGCTGCGGTGAGAGATGAATTTTTGACCCCGCGTCACTCCCTCGCGCGCTCCGAGCGAAAAGATGTTTCGAGTGCGACTGCGAGATCGAGATGAAATATGTTTTTTTTCCCGCATGAACGCAGTGCGAACTGTCTGAGGGAAAACAATAGCGTATAAAATAACGATTGCCTTGTGTTATATGAATAACATTGTTTTAAAAATATATACATTTATCCGTTGTTACTTAATGATCGTATACTTTTGAATACAGCAAAGATAAATGTGTCTCGACAAAGTATGATGAATCATTTACTCGAATACTTATTGAATACCAATAAGCTTGTTTATTGAGTTAAGGGAAAAACCTTCTTATGCGCAGCTTATTAAATAATGATAACGGATGTATTATATTTAGGTTAAACTCGTCACTCGCGGCCTTTCCTTAATTTTATTATTCGAAATATAAAAAAAATCCAACTCTTTCTTAATATATATCTTATACAGCTACTCATTACTCTAATGCACTCCTTACGTGTCCTTACACTATTATTCGTATCTTTTATATCTTCAGTTCCACTAATATATTATTTACTGCAAATTGCAATCGTATTTCATTTATATTTCGTTATCCGCGCAACAAATTAATCGCTCAACACGTCCACCACTTTATCCTGTCACGCCTCCACGAATCCTCTGTACATACATACATCGACACTTCCCTCAATCGAAACTAATCCCCACGAGTAGTACCGCACGGATCTCCGAAATGCACTCGACGCGGATTATCAACGGATTATACATACACACAATTATACATCGGCGCGCGCGTGCGCACAAAGATCGCGTATATACTTTTATCATTGTGACTAATTGCGCTCGGCCGTATGCATTATTTATCTGGATAATGATCATCCTTGTTCTAGATGCGCACTGCGCACCTCGAGGCGACTTCGCGATAATCGAGAGCACGTGTATATACGTAGACCCGAATGAAGTGAGTGGAGGCTCGTTCTTCCTTGCATCGATGCTTCTAACTACGACGGGCTTATCGCTGTGATTTCTGCGATGCGCGACAAGTTTCGTACGTTCCTGGTACATCCAATATACGTTCGATATGTATCGAATTTGATATATTACGCAGTTGCGAGGGGAAACACTGGCTTGATGATCGCGCTGATTCAGCGCATTTTCAATCGAGGATTACTTTGATTGCGCGGTTATTTGGAACGTCAACGAGTCCATTGTGAAATTGACGCCTTAGGAATGTTGTTGTTCGAAAGTTGAGGAAAAAACGTTCGATTTTAATGTGGAAGCGGTGAATCGGTCGAACGCTTTATGACTGACGAAAAAGAAACCTGGGTAACACAAAATAAGAGTGAATTTCCGAAAGCCTACAAAATGCAGTTCTGGATGCACGAAAACAAAAAAGAAAGGAAAGAATCGCACTGTTTACGAAATCCTGCGCGCAGCCTCGGAATTCTCGAAATCGCGAAGCTGGAAAGTAGCAACTCGCGCGCACAGATGCATCGCAGTTGACACCTGCATAAAACGCTTGATTTATATATTCGCCGCGTATAAGCTGCCGTAGAGAGAAAAAAAAAGGTATCTGGCTGAAACTGACTCATCGCGAAATCTTTCCACGATATAGCGCGAAAAAGTTCTCATTGCGAGCAGCTCCACTTGAGCTGCAGGCTCATCAATTTCACACACCACCGAGGCAATAAACATATTTTTGTTTACGTCTCTCGAGTCGCGTTTTCACGTGTGCTGCTGCAAGTCTCGCCTGTCTCTCTCTCTCTCTCTCTCTCTCTCTCGATGTGTGCTTCCGTCACACCGCGATCCTCTTTCAAACCTATTTGTCATCTAGTTCTCGCGAAGAAAAATACATATATATAAGCAGACGTATGCATTTGCATATTACCGTTGGGCGCGCGAGTCTCATTCCGAGGCGCGTATACAACGTTTCATTATGTATATATTAGCTTTCGCTTTCTGTGGCATATGCGAGTACGTGCACGCGTGCGATTTTGCCTCGTTTACTTGGAATCGCGCGCTCCTTCTAAAGTGTCTATTTACTTTACTGTGGCTCTCTGCTATTGTAGTCATATTGTAGTCATTGTAGTTTTTGGGAAAAAGTAGTTTCTGCTCTTGAATTACTATTTATTTAATTGTAATTAAAGTTGTTCTCTAAAATTTATTATAAAAATACGATGTTATATCGAGAGTCATAGGAAAAATGAGAGAATAAAAACTGAGGCGATCTAGGAAAATGATAATAAACCATAGGTAAAATTCTTTCAGGTATGCAAATATAAACTTCTAACGGGTGTTTTCAAAAGTGCAATATTTATTGTATAAAAAATAATTCAAATTATAACGCGTAAACATATATATGATGTCGATCTATGAATTGAAATTGATCTATCCATCAATCAATAAATTATTTTCTCAAGTACAGGGTATTTATTTATTTACATACATTTAATATAGGTCAGAAGTAGATTGAAATGGTTTCTGGTTTGATAATATGCAAATGAATTCAAAAGTTTCGAAATTAATAGGATGGCTGTGTAAATGCATCGTTAACTATCAGTCGATCCTTGAGGCGAACATGAAGATATTTAACTGTGATTTGGTTGTCTTATTTACATGTATACAGTCCTGCTTATCCAATCGTAACTACAATTATTTTTATCCATTAATATAATTAATCATAATGATGACCGATTCAATAATACAATAAAATTAATTTTATCTGCTTTAAGAAAACTTGTTTACAATCACTTATCAATTATTTTGTTTAACAATATGTAGCGTGTAAGGTTGAAAATATATAAAGATATATAAATCAAGAGTCTCTACTATACTATTTGCATGTTTTGCTGTACAATTAATAAATCAATATTGAATGAAAAATTACCAACTATTTCCAAACTCGCAAATGTTTCAAGTGTCCTAAATAATCAACCCGAAGCAACATCATTTGCATCGGCAACCGCTCGGTAATCCATATCAGGCATTCATTAAATCCAGACTCTAAACATACCGATAGTCTTGCGCTCGGAAAGACGATTCCGCAGCAGCGACAGCAGCTGCCGGCAGTGAATGCAATTACGCGCTCACGTGCGGCGAGAGGCTGATGATAATAGACTGGTGACGATCTTGCGCAAACTTTACACACGACAGGGAACGGTGTAATCTCCGGGCTGCATTATATAGAGAAGCCACGCGTGTCCCTCGTTCCGTATACGGTGTTTTTTCGAATTTTCGCACTCCGCGGTACGGAACATGTGCGCGCTTAGCCGCTCTCTTTTTGAGGTTGTGGCGGCAGCAACACGGATTGCACGAGTCGAGCTATATTGGTTAATTGTTTACGCGCAATCTCTTGTGTGCAGATTGGTGTATGCCCTGATTTTTCCGATGTCCGCTCGAGATAAAGTCCCATTGTTTATTGGGTTATTGTTTGGACGGGGACTTTTAGCGCTTGTCGATTGTTATCGCTCGTCGTGTAGACACGCTGTATTGTAGGAATAGTTGTTGCAGGTGCATCCTTTAGGCTACAATTTTATTCAATCTTCTTATGTCTACAGTAGTCTGGTGTTTTGATCTATGGTAAAGAATAGGGAAGAAATATAATACGACATTTTTCATTCGAGTAAATGTAACTAATGCAAAATTGTATGATTTATTTTGAAATATTATTATATGATGTTACAGTGGACATTCTCTTAAAGTAGCACCCAAACCTTCGTTTTTTATAACGTGGCACTAAACGACAAACAGCTTATCCGACAGAGTTCAAATATTCTCCGGCTCCTCGTTGTGGTTCCATAATTACAGTAGTATATAACATTAGAACGGTGTAATGCAAACAAAGGAATGAAGTTTGCGAAATACCTAAATAGCTGATATTAGGGCACCGTTAGAAACCGATTTACGAGTATACAACAGAGGATAGCGCGAACGGGGCGTCTACCTGCAAAGTCACGCGCCCAGGTATATAATACAGTGTCCCTTTCGGGCGTCACCGCACACACGTCGGCTGCCACGATGGATTTTCCGCTTTCGCTCATCATCCTTATTCTTAGCCGAACAGAAAAAAAGTAAGGAGCAAAATTTATCGTCGCACATTAATTTTCGCGAGTGTACAGCAGCAATGCTATAATGACGAATATCGCGTGCCACTCAGAGTTTATGCCTATCGTTTAGCGCGAGGGAAGATGAAGCAAAAACAAAATATTAAATTAATTATGCAAGTGAGCGATTCGCGCTTTGTTTCTCCGACCTACAATGACGTTCGATCATCCTTTACGCGATCAATCAGTGTATCTTCGCGGCCAACAGTCGTTTCTCATACTTCAAAGTGATGGCATGCGTGCAAGGGTTAAGGTCACGATATTCTCTCTCTCTCTCTCTCTATCGAGTGTCTCGTTGATTAAGACGAGAGGGAGAGTCCCCGTCGTTGCTCTTGTATTATTTGTTCCGTGACGCTGTCAGTCAGTCGCAGCCCAGGGTCAATGCGAGAGAACTGACCAGTCACCGACTGATTATGATGAGTCGGTAAAGTAATTGACAGTGTTGAAGCTGTATAGTTCGAAATGTCGAATGCTCTGCCATTCGATTGAATTTATATTATGTGTGTTGTTAGCCGGATTGAACCATTATACAAGAGTGGATTTACTCGAAAACTTTCGCAGGTCACTATCGTCGTGCGGCTAGACATCAGGAAGCAAAAAGTCGACGAAAGAGAGAGAGAGAGAGAGAGAGACAAGCCAGCCGCGATTTATATATAATTACGAGAAAATGATAGTGTTTTAACGCGCACTCGTTATTCGCATTACCATTATGTTTAATTGCTTCCTGTGTCTCGTGCGTGTATGTGTATGTGTGTAAATGAATTGTTATTACTGCAATAGAGACACGGGGAGAAAAATGTAAGCGAAGAACATTTTTTGTTTTCGATAAATGCCCACTTTCGAAAGTTCGCGCGGTTAAAAACAAACTGCAGCGCAGTCGTTAAATGCTGGATTTTCGCTAAATCTCCAATAAGTGCGATCTGTGTTGCAGACAGAGTGACATCAATCAGGTCTCATTGAAAAATGAAACCACGCGCCTTTGCACGAGCCGCGTGCGCAGTCTCTTCCGTGCACCGCTCGAGTAGAACGAGGAGCTGTAACAATGACCCGTTGACACGAAAACTTACTTTTGCCTTATCTATGCGCGGCATCGGACGCACGCCAGGTCGCACAATCGGTCGAACTGTTTACGCCTCTCTCTCTCTCGTTCTCTTTCTCTTCTTGCTGCGCTTGTTCACACTTGACATTGTATTAATTGCAGACTTATCAGAGCGAACTTCACTCAAGTATTTGCGCGCGAATGGTACAATCAGTCTAACGCAGACGTGAGGCGCATAAAAGTAACTAGAGATTGCAGCTACTTGAGATGCCAACTATTTTTTTTTCTTTCATCGCTTGTGGAATCACTTGAATAGAATTGCTCCGTTCCCTATTTTACAAATAATTTTTAATATGATTATTTTATTCCTTTTTTTTTGTTAATTGAGTATTTTTTTTTTTTGCAAACCATGTTGCAAGTATACCAAATCTCATTTATACTTTTAAACAGGGAAATTTTGAAAACCGAAACAGATCGATATAACTAAAATATAATTTTGAGTTACTGGCAGCACTGTATTCTTTAATTAATAGTTAGGAAATAAATCATTTTGAAAAAATAATATTAATACAAGCACAACAGACAAAATAGCCAAATAACTCGTGCGGTACTCGGAAAGTACGGAGAGAGTGATATTTCGGATTATAGCCAATTGAGAATGTGAATAACCCGCTTACGAAAATCATAATCAAGAAAAGTCCCGACATTTTGCATAGTCACAACGTAATGCCGAGATAATATTACATTTATCGGACAATTTAGATGTTATCGACAGTCATTGGTAAGCTGGCATCGTAGGGGGTACGTTAGCTACTAGCTTGCGTATTTACTATTTGTGTCGTGTGCCAAACGCTTGATAATCGTTTTTGAACTTTTTTATATCTTGGGCGATCGATAGGAAACAAAAATTGCAACACACGATATGTGGCTTTTTTGTCACTCTCAAGTGTAGATATTTGCGCATGCTTATCTAAAATAAACGAATGAGGTCTTCTGCATCTTAACTTTGCGCGTGATTATATATACCTATAAGATTCATTTGATTTCGATCTTTCGAAAAATACTGGAATGAAGATGCTAGATTAAAGTATGCGCTAAATAAATAATAGCTGCCATGAAAACAGCTGTATAAATCATTCTGTACAATGACAGTAGATTTAAAAATCTTTAATATAGACTGCAGTACTTTATAATACCTTTTGTTTATTTACAATTACAACGAAGCGCAAATGGCTATGCATATAACAAAGAAAAACGCATAAATTTTAAACATGAATGTCTTTACTATACGTTACCTTAGGAGATAAAAAATAATTATCACGACTCATCTAGTTTGTACTAGTGAGAGATATATCTTTAAGTTTGTCATCAGCATCCGATTGCATCCAGATAAGTCTAACCTCCAATTTCTCAAATCAATATACATACATATGCGCTCTGAATAAAATGACCGCAGTACATCTCTTCAAAGTTTAAACTATATTAATGTTTTGCATTCTAAACCTCCACCTATAAATGTTCATATCGCGATTTTTTAAACCAGCAAAGTTAATCGTCTTATCGATTCGATCGCGACAGCGCATCTTACCGAATCAACGTAATACTTCGTATCGCCTTGTCCAGATAACCGCCACAATCGTCCCAAACAATCCGTCCCAACCGCAATACCCACAAACTTTCCTCGTGTAGCCCAAACTTTCCTCCTCTTTTCGACCTACACCGTGTAATCCAATCCACCAAACAAACAAAAAATTATGACTCTCATGGTTACGATCGATTTCCCCAAAAAGAAAACTAGCACTCTATATCCGAAACATCTTATTTCGGCATCTATTCACGATCTCTCTCGCTCTTTCGCATGACTAACACACTCGGTTGATAAGAATCTAATCAAAGCATCCCGAGTAGCGATAAGTCCATAAAAGAGAGAAGCTCTCGGGCCTACAATTCCAGTGTGTTGATCGCGCTCGATACTCGACATCGAAGCCCTCGATCTTTCTCACCTCCTCCTCCACCTCCTCCTCCTCCTTCTCCGCACTTTCGCAGCAAGATATGCACCTGCAGGTTGCGGCTTACGCGTGGCATTGAAGTGCGTACAGTTGGCTCTTGCGGTTGCGGCCGGAGCTTCGCGCCAGTTCAGATTTGTAAGCGCGCATCAACATGTTAACCCCGCGATATCCAAATTCGCTGTGTCTAGAGAAGAGATTTATGGTGGCTTACGCTGTTTTGTGAAATGGGGTGGAAAGACGTACTAGTTAAAATTGGTGATACGATGCAGCTGCAGTAAACGAAGATACGGAAGCTTCGGACGATGTTGGAGTCGATCAAGATCTGTTGAATTGAAAATCGAAGATATAAACAACGTCCAATAATGAATCAATAAAGCTACTTCGCGTAGTTTTATTAATACCGTTAATCTGTAACCATCGGAAGACTTTAAATTACCAATCGACATTCAATCCCGATTTCACCGGTCCCCAATACTCTATCTCATCGGAGCAGACATAAAGAGCATCGAAGCGTTTCGTTCGAACCTGCATTCACACACAAACGAAATTTTCCCGAAAGAGAAATTTCTCCAATAAAATCAACGAGAGCATATTAATTATCTGCGCACAAATCCGCTCTGAACGGCAGACGGACAAGCTTGACCGGACTTTCAACTCTGAGTGTCTGGGAATCCCTTGTTCCGGACATATAGAGGAGAGGGGGGAAGAAAGAGGGACGGCACAGAGCGATTCTCTCCCGCCCATCTAACAGACTCGCCCATAAATCGGTGTACCTTCCTAAGAGGCCGCACGTGTGCCATTGCTGCACGCAGGAAGCGAAGCTCAAGTTTTGCAGTGAAAAATCGAGCGTCGCTTCGAGCACATCGACCACCGCCGTAACGACAGTCGCACTGCTGCCAGTGTCCAGTGTGCTATGTGCACCTTTAGCGGGACGCATCTCAGGACCGCCAAACTGTCCTCGTTGACTGTAGTAGTGCATAGACGTCGCCGTGGCCGTCTCAGTTCGTGACATTTCGAATATATCCAAGATCTTCCGTATTTTCTACGTTGTTTTGGGAGAAAGTATCCGTGAACGATTTTTGGTGATATTCGTGTTTTCGTGGATGTTGTGGACGTGCATGATTTCGGCGCCTGTTGTTGCGCCGCTGTCTCTGTATTATACTTGGTGCGGCCTAAGTATCGCCAGATTATAGTGAAGCAGCTGAGACTCGAGTGCACGTCCATCATGTACGATCGGTCGTTCTATCCTTCGGTGGCTGGTATGTAAACCGATTTATTCTGCGTTGGGAGCTTTTAAAAACCACGCGCATAAGCTTTTTCTTTAAGAATGATCGATATACCTACGGCAGTGCTCGAGTTATGTTCATCGGAAGATTTCGAAAGAATTTCGAAATCTTACACACTCATTAATTGTTAAACATTATTTGCGAAACGGATATATATATATATATATACAGGCGAATTAAAATATCGCATGCTAATCAAAACAACGCGTGTTAGTTTTTGTTGCGCGCGTGTGGTTTCGAAAAATAAATAAATTATATACGCGCTGGTCGTATAACGATATTTTTAATTTTTAAATCATCGATTCACAATTATTCTGCTGTAAAAAGAAATCATTTCAATTTTAAATTAGTTACTTATTTTATATACGTATTATATATTAGGTAGAGCAATAGTATATCCAATGGTATAAGAAAAACTACATTGATATTCTTGTTTGTTTTTCTATAAATATTATTTACCAGTATCTAATCATTAATTAATTAATCCTGTTTACGTTAAATTTTTAACTTTCGTTCTCCACTCGCTTAATCAATCTTATGATCAAAAGTAAAATCTAAATAATAAAAAATAAATCTGTAAGAAACTGTAGAATAAATATAGTATCGAGTAATTTAATGTATGCAAAACAAACTATGCAGAATTTCTAAAGCCTTCGCTAGGCTGAATAATCTGAAAACTGTTCTCATACCTTTTCAAAATCATATCAGTAAATCAACGTGTACGTGCCAATACCCATTACCATAACATTTTTCCTACCTTGCACACACAATGCACACAAGAAAACTCGCTCGATCGATTTCACCACTTAAAAATCAGCTCAATGCAACGTTACATTTTCACTCGTTAACATGTATATCAAACAATTTCCTCCGCCCTCCCCCCTCTACCCTCCCTCCTTCTCCTTGCTTATTGTTATTTATCACATTTAGTTCAATGCTTCTCATTGTTGTCGACCGCCGAACGCCTCGATCAGATTCTTCATGCTGCAATCCACGAGAGAAAAAATTTTCCATATGTCATTATCAAATCCGCGGGATTGTCTTGAGTTCGCGATCGATCGAGGAATTTGAACAATGCCATCTTTCGTGATGTAACGCGCCATTTATGCGTCACGACATTCTCGAAAAGCTGTTGTTTTCTTTTATTTCCAAGAAACAGTTTTTTTCCGAACGCCGGCCGCCTCAGACCTTAAATCCTTGGCTCTGTTAGCGAGATAAGTTTGACATACCTCGATAACTGCATCGGTCAAGTGTGATCGTCTCTTTGCGCAACCTCGATTTTATCTGACTTCTTTTTTTCTATTCCTAAATACGAACGTTTATTGATTTACTCGATTAGTGCAGGAAAAAGTATAATTGGGGCTTACCTATATTATGAAAGTGTTTAGAAAATCTATTGGGGATTATTCAATTAAGGTGATTCAATTTTAATTGCAGCGGGATCATTTGTAAGAAAATCTCTGACGTTCAAGAGATAGCACAATTATTTTTCCCATTTGTCAAGTGAAAAAGTTACAATTGTGTTGCTATGTGGGATCACGATCAATTATATTCTTGATAACCTGATGTGCTTTTATTGTTTTATTCGTTGGCCGCGTATCCGCCGTTTGATTAGATACAGATTTTGCACTAATCAATTATTAAATAGATTGTACCGACTAAATAATATAAAGGATAATTTAAATTTAACTGATATTACATATTTGAATCTTATTATAAATATTATTTATATTTAAATTACTTCTTGAAAGAGACTTGAATGTAAATAAGCATATCGCACACAAACTTTGAGCAGATTGTTTCATACGATACCTTTCATTTTAAGCTTCTTTCGCAAGTAATCACTTGATTCATATATATTTATTATTATATAGGAAAATTAGTTAGCACGAATTAATGATTAATCAATGCTAAGCTATGAAAACACGGTAAATAATTTCTATTGCGTTGTAAATATATTATGGCAATACAAACATTCAATCATATTTGCAACGCCATTACATCGTTACATTGGTAAATATTTGAGCATTTCTCTTATATATACGATTAGAATTTTATATAAACCACAATTCGCTTCACGATTTTCGATAAGGTAGCATAGAAAACTTGCGGTAAACAATGCGATAATGAATTAAATTAGTTCGCGGGGCAGATATAGATATATAGGCATTTGGTATAAAGCAAATAAGCAATCGATAAAAAAAAAACATTGCCGTACTTACGTGCACGCCTCCGCCGTCTCGACTAGCGATACATTTTATCACTAATGTACAAACGAGCGAAAGGACAAAGAACTAAAGAACTTAAATGAGAACTTATTGGCATTATATTCGCGATTAGCGTCAACTCTTTTTATTGCACGCCCATTATTACGTGGCGCACAAGAGCGCGTGCATGTGTGTGTGTGTGTGTGTGTACGTGTATACGCATGCGAAGGATCACAAGACCCCAAGTTTCGTCATCGCGCGTGTGTAATTGAACATTACGCACCGTCGCAGCGATTCACGCGACTTCGACGACTTCAGCTACAGTATTTCTCATTCACGAAATCGGGTCGCCAATTCGATAACCGGTCGTCGCCGACCGACTCGCCAAGCTTGTTATATACCATATGTACGGATTACGCAGCAGAAGACACGAGAGCTGCTTCTCGTTCCTGCATTTTGCATATGGTTGAGAAAATCGATCGACTACAGGTGAAGAGCGTATATACATATAGATAGACTATTAAGTTTTTACTCATTTCTTTTTTTGTTAGACTATAGGTGAATCATAAGCTCGTAGAGCTGAAAGCATATATAAAAAAGCAAGACTAGTGGTACTTATTGATACTGGAAGTTTTAATATTGGGGATATTGGGAAAGGAATAACATTAAATCAAATATTTGATTTAGAAGAACATCGATTATTTAAATAAATAGTAATAAGATTATTTTTTATCAGTTTTTTTATCTTAATTATACATGCACCCGTAAGCTTACAATTGTTGTTTTACCCAAATATTGACAGAAATAACATTTTTACAAATTTTCCTTAAAATAAAAGAAAACGTGAAGCATTATTCAATCATTATAATCATCATCACATAGTCATAAATCAATGAGAAAGATATTTCACAACACGCAAGATATACATATTTAACTAATGAATGTACGTAGTAAAATTGTAAGGATAATGTACATCGACAAAAGCCAATAAATTCTTGACGTGCGAGATTAGAATTTGAAACAGCATGTTGTAAATGATTCGGGAATCCGGTTTTTGCGCTGATTTTATTCATTACGTCCAAAGAATCATCGGTCTTCCACGAACTTGTTATTTTTTTGCAAACGAAAAAAAACACTGCCTCCAAACTCGTCCCAATTCGTTATTTAAACTTATCTCGTTGGTGAGCGATCGATTCTTCGTTTGTGAGCTTTTTCTTTTATATCTTGTAGATCGCCGCGTGTATTCCGCCCATTATCAGTTATGTCACTTTTGATGTAGACGATTGATTTTTCGATTTAGAGATTAAGATTTTTATTTATCTCAATTAAGACTCGTGTACATTGTACATTGAAAAAAAAGTTTCGATCGCAAGATTAAAGGGCATACATTATTATATTTAGGACACTAATGTTATCGTGAATGGAAAATACTTGGTATTCGAAGATTAAGAAAACTGTATGATTACAATTCAGAATAAGTATTTCTCGGTGACTCGACATTTAAAAGAATGTGACAAAATTTATAACGCTCTAGCTTTGGTATATTTTTTATTACAATCAACAATGTATATGCTGTTCCTTGAACTTATTTAAGTATATTTAATTGAATAATTATGAACGTTATTAAGTGATATGAGAATTAGAAGAAACATTGCATTTACGACAGTCGTTAATGATAATCTCGAATGTTATGAATTTTATAATCTCTTAGAAATTGTTTTTTTCATTCATCAATAAAGCGTAACAATAAAATTCATATTTTTGTCAAAATAATGATTATTCAATTTGTAATGAAAATTTATTCTTTTGTTTCAGCCCTATCCACAGCAGCTGAAGATGTGGGGGAAGGAATTCAACCGCCAGAAAACGACACGAGTAAGTTACCAATATTTTTTTTTCTTAGCAATTACAAAATATGTGATCTTTTATAAAAATTATACTTTCAAAATTAATGAACTACATTTTATTAAACCTACAATTAAATTTTTTTAAAGTATTACATACTTCAACTTTTTTAATAACAGCTCTGAATGAAATACAGAAAATTGTGATTAGTTCCAAAGGTTGGAAGCATAATTAAATTTTCACCAAATCAATTCAATTACGCTTAGACTGACAATAATTTCCGAATCCTCAAGTTATAATATATTTATTTGCGACATTTCTGAAGTTTTTGTACACAATCCACTCTTGGGGCTGAGCTGAGTTTAGATTATTATTAAATCTTTATCACATAACTGTGACTTATTTGAAAAATTAGACCAATAGTTTAAAGGGTATACCTAATAGTTAAATTAAATAACATTTTCAGAAGAATCTGAAAACGCTTTCGTGAGTCTATGCATTATACGAGACCCAGGAGAAAATCTGTCCATATATCTATTATGTTTCCTTTTATAACAAAGTCGCGATCGGCGCATTTAAGTATAACAACAATAATAAATTCATTATGTTATAAAAAAGCATGTTCACATCCACTCGCAATTATTTTATCAACGGCGCACGAGCTGACAGAATTGCGAAAATATGTGAAACAAAGTTTAGAGCAGAGGCGCGAATTATAATTAGCGTCACTTTTATCAACAGTTCAACGATTCGCGACAATACGCTAAAGTACGTGAACCTCTCGCATTACACTTTTTAAACGGAACTGAAAGAGGGAGAGAGAGATAGAGAAGATTCGTTATCCGTAGTCGGTAAAACAGGCATCAGCAATTCTATATATACCAGCGCACAATTCTATACCATATAAGGAAGTGTACTTGACTTATCGCTCGAGCTGCGCGGCAAGTGGTGATAAAACAGATAACTGCCTACACGGCGGCATCTACCACCTGTTGCCTGCCGTGATAACGACGTTGTATTTACCTGACGATGATTACCTGTCGGTTCGTTGTTTACCTGCAAGCAGGTGTCTCACCTGCCGCTGTTTTACCGATAGCGAGCACAAGGAAGATAACAAAGTAATGCTCTTATACCATTGCATTGAGGATATATTTTCTTATTTGAAATCCCACTGTTGCCATTATGTCTTTAACATTGATAAGATTATTATCGATGTGTAGCAATTGATCTCGAGCCAACTTTTCAAGATCTTTCTGCAACAGCAATAACCAAAACTTGAGAACAATCTTAAAAATCGATGTCTTTCAAAATGTTCATCCTTATTTATTATATTATTCGGAATAATTAAATTCATGTACAAAGGCATGCTCATCACATCGTATCATTAAAAACTAACCTTTCAGGTTTTAAAGAGAATAATAAAATAAAATTAAAATAAAACAATAATTATTCTTTACAGTTCCCACTAGTTGATTTGCATCTTGTCCACGACGATTATAAATTTTATTCAATCATTAGTTTCCAGCCTGATTAATTTTCGATTGACAGTCGCCTACACGTGATGCATTCATAATCACCTCGTCAATGTCTTCAAGATTTCTTTTATTTTTTTTAAGCGACTAAATACATATAAAACATTCTTCAATGTAGTCGTAGTAAGCAGCTTTTTTAAATCTGTATACAATTGAAATTCGCGAAAAATATTCCACTACCCGCAGTCTTATCTCATCGAAAAGCAGTTGGCGAGAGCTGAAAAAATAAATTTGCAATATCAGTAGGTACAAATAAACTCCCAGGGACGTGCCATCAAAATATACACGCGGGCAATTGCAAACATTGCTCCAGTTGGCGTCACATGCAATTTCTTCTTTTCATTTTAGTAATTGTTTTCTCGCGTATTGAACAAGAAGACCGAGACCCCCTCGGAAGAGAATAAAAAATGTGAGAGAGAGGAGTCACAGAGGAATCAGTTTAGTTATCGAACGAGATCGAGGGAGCGCAGAATGACGCTCTAAAATATATCAATATTAAATGGCGAGGTTCAATTGACGTTTAACCCGTCGCGTGTTCGACGGCTCGGCGACAATCAGCATTAGTTTAGTCTATACCGCCGCAGCTGCTTCCTGAATTTACAACGCTAATATAAATTCTTTCTCGCGGTTAATATACAGCGGAGATGTGTCCCATGCAGAGGGAGGCGTTGAAAGACGAGCGCCTTTTAATGAACCGAGATGAATGACTTTGGATCGTATACGCTGGGGTAAACTCTTTTCAAATTTGACTTTTGCACCGAGGCCTTTGATTGTTTTGAAGATTTGTTTCAATTGCGCCGTATCGAGCAAAGTCGCTGGGCTGTTTATTAGTGCGTAGACGCAATATGGAAAATGATATCGTTATTATGCAAGAGAGTTTCAGCGCGTTAATACACATTGTTGCAGATTCTCCTTTTAATCTCATTCTCAGTATTTTAATTTCATATATTTTTTTTGTTCAACAAAAAATGTTCGCTCACGAGAATCGATTTTAATGTTTTATTTCTCGTATTTCATATAATCTTCAGAGAATTGATTACATAAGAATAAGTAGTTTGACATTGCGATTGCATGGTTTACATCAAATGAATTGTATAATTTTATAGATAGAAACAAAAAAACCAGTCTGATTAGTTAAGGTAATTAGTGATTTTGTATTGCGAAACGCAATTATGTCCACACGCAATAAATCCGTATAAAATTCTCGTAGAAATGGTAAACTTGTTTGTAAAGTATATTACGTGCGATTTTCTTTCCTCGTATATTTGTAAATATTTACGCCCCTGCAATAGTATTAAAAATGAGCTATAACCACATTGAGGAAAGTCTGGCACCATGCAAAATAATAAACTACTTTGTATGTTTCGGCGCAGTTTCATCGCTGCCGTTGAAAAGTGAACAATTCACAGGGAAAAGAGGAAGAAAACAAACTTTCTGCGTTTCGAGTATCTCCCCACGTGTTATTGTTATTCGGTGTGCGCGAAGGCTCGAACGACATCTCTTATGTATGCTCTTTAGAGAATTAACCAATAAACAGATAATTTTATCATCGATCGTCTCTGCCCCATTCACGTCAATCCACAATTGATATAATCAACTCGGCCAATTACTATCGGAAATTCCCTACTGTGAATTTGCATCCGAATGGCTGGGACGGGAGGAGACACGCGATACTTTGTGCGCCGTTAGTCTCCGAAGCTAACAATCACCTTCCAACTTTCCCCCTTTTTCGTTTCGTCTTATCCATGTACATCCGAGAGAGGAGTGTGTAAAAGTTCCAGCCACCATTTCGGATTTGCTCACTCAAATACGCATAGCGAATATCCGTTAGAAAAATACACACGCCAAAAGTCTTTTCCGTTAAAACAGTTCGCCGCTGCAGTCACGTGAAGTTAAGTAATTAGAGGCAATTAGCCCTTGACTCCGCGGCTGCGCTGCGCGCGTCACATCCTTCAAAAGCCAGCGGAGAGAAAAACTGACGTCAGCTGCAGCGCGACAATGCAAGGCCTCCGCTCGGATGCATTACATCGCACATCAATGCAAGCCGGTCTCTGATGTGAAACTTTTTCTTGATGCGCTTGGCAAGCAGCTTTTGTCCATTAGAGTTTACTGGTAACGGATAAGTTTTTCATCCTATATATACTATCGAGACTTATAAACCTATGCACATGTTGGAGAACTTTTGGTAACTCACAGCACGAATGTCATCTACACTCGGATGCGGGCGTTGGACTATTGGCAATTGTGAGTGGCGTTTCGTTCAGAGCCTTTCATCGGCACGATATATATATATATATATATATGGTGTGATCTTGTCCATGTTCCAGCAGCATTGTGCAACGCGCGTAATCAGCAATGCTGCACGCTGTACATGTGTATACAGCGGGCAATAATGCGACACAGTAATTATTATGCGGAATTCGGATTGGAGGCTGGAAATTTTACCGATGAAAGAGAAAGGGAGGACGTGTACAAGAACCTTTCAGCCATTGGAGTCTAGTTGCATAATGTTAGCGAGCGCACAGTTTGTTTCTATATTTACCGGGACTTTCATTTAATAGCTGACAATCAATGCGGCTTATAGCGCGCAAAGCAAATTTATATGTCTGCTAGTTTAGCGGTATAACAATGTTACTTTTTCCTCATAATTTATGAGCTGTAACCAGCCTCTACCTCAAAGTCAATCCTGACTTTATTTATATTTCCATCTGGCGTTGTTGCTGTGCAGCTTTTCTTATTTTCAAAACAAAGATAACGACTGCAGTAAATAATATATACAGCATATGTATATAGAGAGTCGCATCTTTCGCAATAATCGCGATGCAACGATCCAGTCCCGCATACATGCATCCAGCCGATGCTGTATATTATAATCCAGGGGAATCTTCAGGCTGCTGTGGGAATGGAGAATTTGAAAAAAAAATCCACATGTTCGATATATGTTACAGCTGATTTACAATGGGCCTTTGTTAGGTCCGCCGTGTAGCAGCGGTAGCAGCAGCAGCAGCAGCAGCAGCAGCAGCAGCAGCAATCGTGCATCTGGAGGGTTTTATAAGGACCGCATGTGTATATGTATAACGGTTGGTGGCCTCAGAATTGCCTAGTAACAGCTTGAGAGTGAGAGAGAGAGAGAGAGTCTGGGCGCCACCGCACCACTCTTATCCTCTCCTTCTCTCTTTTTCTCTTACATGTGCAGTAGGCTGGTGCTGCCGCCGCCGCTGCTGTTGCTGCAGCTCATCACTGTCTTTGGTTTGTAATGTATAATAACGTGTCTGCTATTACATTTCTATGATGTGCGGCTAAAGGCTATGCGGTATAAATGCTAAGTGAACTTGGTGCGTGTCCCGCGGATGTATATAATTGAGAGACCGAAACGGATAATAGCTTAGATGGGTATGTACAGCGGCGTTGCGCCCGGGTGTTCTTATACGTAAGATATTTAATTTGGAATTGAGCGCGTTGTAAGTGTTACCTTAATGGATACGCGCGGCGCCTTTCCTATGGCAATTTAGCTGATACGCCATTAAGTTGTAATTTAAAGGCGGTACACACGCTTTATACGGGATATCTTTTGAAGTCGTTTGAATAGAAAACACTTTCTGTTCAATTCGGATCTTTTCAAATAATCTGATTCATTGTCCATCGCCATTAATATCTTATATACATTTTATCGGTATATATCTCAAGGTTTTACAACAAATCGAGAGACAAGGGAAACCTTGCAAAATACAAGAGTGAGCGTGCCATTAAAAGTTTTAAGCAACGCGCACACAATCGTAAAAACACTCTTTATTTTTTTACAATTGTAGCATTTATCTAGAAATGAAATGATTATCTTCGATTTACTGGCCCACCATCATTCATCGAACTCGATATACAAGAAAAGAGTAACCGCAGTAGGTGGCGTCGCAAGCAGAGCCCTCCCACCGTCCATGAAACAGTATCTTTAAGGTTTATCGGGCAGCACGAGAATGAAAAGTGAGCCCCCCTCAGCTCGTAAGACTCGCGTCGGTTCAAGGGTGAGTGTTTTATGCCCGTAAGAGATATGCGCGGTTTACCTGTACGTATATATGTGGTGTCGCGCAAATCGCGCGTGGCTTTGTCACTTGGATGCTGATGACCTCTGGACGATTGTAAAGAGAGCGCGACGATTTTTACAAACACGACTATACTATTACTGCATACACTTTTTTGAAGCCACCGACGTCGATCGGTGATATTGCTTTTAATAAGAGTGTGTGGACCTGAGAGGACGCTTTGACGTTTTCCCCATGGCATACATACGAAACAATTACTTTAATTGTAAACAATTATCATAGCGAGTTATATTCTTTGACCCGCGCGCTCGGCTCTCTCAGTCTAATTGATTTCATACGATTTTTTTTATATTTATTAGACGAGGTTATGCGATGTAGTTGTTTGTTGGGTTTAACATTTTCTATTGTACTTTGCCATCAGCGATCGATTGGTTATCTATGGTAATATGTCCGCCTACTCGAATCCGATGTATGTCCTTATTCATTTACGTGTCAAATCTAACTGTACGATGCGGTATTATCGCTATATGGACATGACATCATCCTACATATTCGATGAGTTGTAAAAACTTGTGACCCGCATTCGCACCCTTAACTGTCTCCGCATACATTCGATTGTCTATGGCATCATTCTCCAGTTCTTATTCCATACTGTATAAGCAGCGCTGCAGTCCTCGAAGATTTTCAAAGAGAAAAAAAGCAGCTGACACGCGCTCGTAAAGCCAAATCAATTGATTTGTCAATTAGCTTTAAGAGGCATTCACATCTCGCCAGATTTGACCTTTCGCGGTAATTTCAGAAACATGTTTCGAGAGAGAAAGAGAGAGAAAAGAAACAAAATGCCGCATGGCGCAGCATAAATTAGCGCAGCAAAGAGTCTCTAGAATATATGTGGAATTATTAGGAGCGTCCGCAGATCAAAGATTCGTCGGTATTCATCAGTGCGGCGTATTCCAGTTGAGACTGGAACCTCCCACAGGTATATATTCATTGCACTGGTGCGACTCTCGTGTGAGTTAAGCCATCTGAATCGCTGGCTCGGGAAAATCGATTCGTCCTCGACTCTTTACTGCCCACTGCGCGGCCAGCTATTTAATGCATCTCGGACAAAGTGCACCAAATAATCCCGCTGATCCAATGATGAGTAGACACTTGGATAAATCTGCATTTTAAAAATCTTAGGGATTGGCTTATTTCATAAGTAATTTATATGAGAATATTGCAGGCGTGATAGTAGCCATTGTACGTATTATAACTCTTGTTTAATTATAATTTACTTTTTAACATTTCCAACAAAAGGCTGCATATCTTACGAAATATGCTTCACATATATTAGTTTTATAAGTCCATTTTGATAGCTTAAAAACATAAGCATCTATATATGTCTCAACGAAAATCTCTAGAGCATCTAAATTATCTTGGAATTCAAGTGTGTGCGCGCACTGGATTCCTTAAACCATGATTATGTCATGCATAAATGCTGCAGTATTTATTAAAAGAAAAAGGAAATAATTACAAGTCATTAACTTTTACGATTGCCGCCAAGAGAGCTCAATTGCGGAAGTCTATATATGCGCGCTCTTTCTTCCCTTGCCATTGGCATTGAACTGTACAACGACTTCGCCTACGTCGTTATTATGTATCACGAAAACGCCTCTGGTCTCTCTCTCTCTCTCTCTCTCCCGTACGTCATACGAACGAAACAAGGAATCGTGGTCTAATCGAAAAACTTTAGGACTAAGCTCCGATCCGCGGAGGTCGGACAATCTCTCTTTCCTTCAAGGTCCTCCTACACGTTTGCGTATATACATTCGAGGCTAATGCTCAACCGGAAGAAGAAATTGTGTGGCGTTTCGATCGTCACGAAAAATCCATTACCCGGATGTATATAATACAGATTTGCGTGCCTCGCGAGTCCCCCGTCGGTGGTGGTGAATAAAATAAAAGACTCGTTCAGTCAAAGTCCAAATAATTGCGATGTATGTTTTCCTTTTCTCGGCTATACCAAACAGCTTTGTTTTCAACGAAAAATTGAAAGAGAGACTAGAGTTTGGTATATGCGCGAGTATGCGTGGACGAGTTAGAGCTGCTCATGCAAATGATGAGGTGGTTCGTCAATCATGCAAATTAGTTTTCAATTTACCAATTAATTACTAATTGGCCTTTTGCCCGGCATTAAGAGTCATAAGTGACCTTTTTTCTTTTACTTGCTGGAAAAAACGTATATTAGAGGCTGCATTAATTGCTCCAACAAGTTGCAGCTAATTTAATAATTGGTCATTTAAATTAAAAAAAAAATTGTCCGATTAAAAGCACGAGAATAATATTCAGGTGCACTGCAGCATGTTTCCTTTATTGCACAAGAAGCCGTGTTTACCGATTACCGTTTGTCACGGATAGCATTATTTACACGGCTTTTGTTTATTCATTATTGTCTATGTTTAGCTGAAAGTAGAAATAGAAAGTAAAAGACAATTGTAGAATAAAAGTTTTATATGGAACGATGTTTATCCTTGCAGCTTGACTTTCGTTGCAATGTACATATATTATTAATGAGCGCGATTTGAATTATATAGAAGCTAAGACTAATGAGAGCTCGACGAATTTACTCCTAAGTACTTTAATAGACCTATCAACTTCTGTTTATAGATTATTACATACCAAGAGGCAGACATACATATATGGAGATTATTATGAAATGTTGTATAACAAAGGACTTGGACGTTATGCATTTGATAGCGAATCATAAGCGACGCGTATGAATATCCTGTTATGGAGTGGCTTAAGGATTAGAACACACACACGCGTATATTATACGAATGTTTCTGCGGGGTAATCGAGTATTTTCGGCTACTATACAAATACACATAATATAAGTCAATGAGAGACGAGAAAGTTATCGATGAGTTTTTTTCGTGGGCCGTATTTTTCGTGTTGAACGTTACCTTGACCCTTAAAGTGGTTTTATAACTGCGCAGTAGACCTCGCAGACCATTTATTTACCAAGTTATTAGAGGATGTTATTCGAAGTCGTTCTGATTGAATGCGATCATTTTATTAAGAAATAGGGTATACAGTTCAACTGTTACTAGTAACACTATGTTATTGTATGTTTACATAGTTAAATTTTGTATGGATTGTTCGAGTGTAAAAATTACTGTTGAATAGTATTAAAAAGTGTTTAATAATTTTTAGAAAAATTCAACAACTGGGCAAGTTATCCTACAAATATTGCCAATGGATTGTAGAGATTCAAAAAAAATTTTAAAAACTAAGTAATGATTGGCAAGTAAATATGTATACCTTGGGCACACAGAAATATGTAGTAAAGCAAAGAGGATAATGCCTATAACTGTCTATTTGTCAACTAAATAATGGTTCTACCACAGCCGATTATACACTTTGTTCAAACGTCCATAGCTATTGTTTACACTGTGCAGCATTCGCGAAGCTTCTCTTCGATTCCTTTCCTCAACCTTTACACTTTTACACGAGCTACTCCATACAAATCGGTCGCAATTATAATTTTTCCAAAAGAAAATTGCTAAATCCCACTGCTCTTCAACTAAGGCTAAACTAAGAGCCCATTCAAATTTCGCTAAAAATCCTCCCCTTAACCCTGACAGACATTGTAACAAATTCCTCGTATAAAGTTGTCTGCTAGCAAACGAAGCTCGATCGCACACCTACAGCTGCGCGCACACATCGACGATAGCTGCCGGTAATTGACATTGTATATATAGTTGTGAGAGGTGCGCGCAGGACGTCGTGCACACACACACACACACACACACATACACACAGTCGGTATATCGAGCGCGGCGGCGGGTTGGCGAAGCGTCGCCAAGGGCTACGGTCAAGGAATTTTCGCCGGTCGCGCGCATAAATATTCGTGAGTGTATATATCGACCGCAGTCCGCGACATTGCACTTCATCCCGACAACCATTCAAGGACTAACTCTCTCTCTCTCTCTCTCTCTCTCTCTCTCTCCCTCCCTCACTCCCCCACCCATCAATTAGATTGCTTTATATTGTCTGCGTCGCTCGTTACTGTATTGTACTCTGTTGCACATGGAATAGTTTGCTTAGATGGACGCGTCGCGGATTGGATTGTTGAGCTGATAGCGCTACGATTGTGCATCGGATGCAATTAATTTTTTTTTACCTTAAAAGTTTGCGGTTGAGATATTCGAGAAAGTACATTTTCGAATTTGAAATTATGGAAAAATTCAAATATCAAAGAATTCCAAGACGCACGCCGTTCCAGCTAAAAACCGGCGCAAATAAAATTGTAATTGGACGTTCGGTATTAGCTGCGATATGCATTGAAAAATAAATCGGGTAATCAGCAAGTTTATTTCGCGCTGCCCGTCGTTTTGTACTGAATCATTGCAATAACAATGTATTTCTATTTGAAATTTATTCTAAATCCACGCAGCCTCGAGTCAGTATCACGTGCCTCGTTTATAATACGAATAAGTCACAGCAGCAGCAGCAGCTCGTATCCTAATACAGAGGCTCCTCGGACATATACGTAATTCTTCTGTTTACAAACTCGACGCAAGCAACGGCCAAGTGATCTATATAACTTGGAACCGCGAGTCGCAGATTTTAATTAACGACGATTAAATTCAATACACCAAAAAGGAAGCGTATCGTCTGCCAAAGAGTTTACGTCACTGTGTACAGTGTCCCACGGTATCGTCCCCGTTTATTTGCGTGACTGAGCTAAGGCTGAAATGTATTAACTCAAAAATTGAGGGTGAATGATCTAATGCCGCACACATACCGAAGTGTTTTGCTTTAACTTTAATGCGAAGTAGAATACATTTTTTAATATTAAAAGTTAGCTTATCCATCTCATTTGTGGCTGTTCAATTATGTAATGAGGTTCTTGCTTTTGTTGGACGATACGTTTACGGTCTTGAAGTTTCTCTGTAGTTTTAACATCAAATCATACGTTCCACGTATTATTACTATAATATGCATGCATGAACAATGACTCAACTTAAACTCGAATAACATATAACGTGATTATAGTTGTATAGGAAATAAATTGTGCAGCTTAAATATATAAATATATAATATATATAATATATAATTGCCAGTGGACAATATGCCAACTGCGAATAGAACAAAATAATGAAAAATGTAACAATGTTGCCAGCACAGACATTCCAGTCACGTGAATCGCGCGGTTCGGTCGGTCGATTAATCCTATATATATATATATATAAAGTGCATCGCATGCGCCACATCCGACTTTCCGTTTCTTTCTATTTTCATTCATTTTTTTTGCTCGACGTCTCAATTAAAGTCACTGGGGGCGAAGGTTCACGAGGGATCAAGGCGCCGTCTGACGCAATTATATGGCACAGCATTTCGTGCTATACATTCGTTATGCTCGCGATCTCGAGAAAACTGTATACATATACGTATATACCCCCAACGGAAGCATAGCCACATTGTTATTACGGCTTTCGCGGAGATCGTTACCTGGAAGTGACGAAGGACTATTTGTTTTTTCGGTCCAGTCCCGCGCGCGGGGAGGACAATTATTTATTTGCGAACTGCATAGTGCAGTGCAGGTCTCGTCTGTTTGCTTGCATTTATTCTTAATGGGTGCTTGGAGTCGATTTACGAGGTATTTCCGCGACCCCCGTCCGAATTGCGAAAACTCGTCGCGAGCACAGTTTTATTTAGTACGCCGAGTGGTAAACACTGTAGTTTAAATAAATTAATAGATGCATTTTTCGATGTTTTTGCAAACTGAAATTGAACTGAACGGAGGATTTTGGATTTTCTACGCGCACTTGCCAAACGCAGTAGAGGAATTTCGAGTACAGACGAAAAGTGATTAAAACCATTTCAAGTGTACGATTGGAAAAATGACTGGTCGACAAATAGCGTTCCGAGATAATTATTATATATGCGGCGTTCGTATAATAAGCAAAAATGAGCTTATCGTTCTCTTAAATGATTATAAGGAAACTATCGCTAAAAGAAGAGTACGTAATGAGGCGACGGCTGTTATCTCCTTAGTTCTCTTAACTTTGACACTGTAATGTACGATTGATATCTTGCGCACCAGTTAAACGTTTCATGAATGAGATTAGCGCTCTCCAGTGGCGCAAACCGCGACGAGAGAGTATTTTTCGACCGAGAAAATGGGTCAAGATTACAATTTCTTCTTCTTCTTTTTTCTTTCTGCACCGAACTTTCTTTCGAGTTTACGTATACGATGAGATTCGCTCGCCGTGCTTTTTATACAAAGTCTGAAAGAGTTCTGGCTAATTTCGCGCTCGGTCGTATTACACTTGCGTAACTCTGCAGCTGGTTAAGGTAATCCTAACGCTATTTGCGACCTACTTATCCTCGCTCTTCCTCAGCTTATCATTCTCTTTTCTTTCGCGAAATTTATTTTGGTTCCCTATTGTCAATTATATATACAGAATTGGAATTCTCTACACCTTTCCAAACGAAATAAGCTTTAGGTTCGGGAAAATATTTGTATAATGTTTGTTCGGACTCTTTCGCGCGGTGCTGTTTATGAGTAGTCGTGGAATGCCAACAAAAATACAAGCTCTGCAGGCTCCGAGAATAGAAGAGCTTGCGTTACTCTCTTAATAGAAAAACTTCATAACTTCATCGCGTGATATACTCATTTGGCGAATGAACGATGCAAAAAGGAAAGAGGCGAAAGAATTTAATTGTAGCGAATTTATTTTCAAAATCGGTGGATTCACTAAGATCTTGTTTGATACATCTTTGTGGTCGACAGTTTATCATAATATGAAGTGTCAGTTTACTTTGATATAAGCTATACAAATGTAACATTTAAAAAATATTTGACTAATCACATTTTATTTCATTTTTTCACATATAATAAATGCGCTCGCGATATGTATTTAGTTAATGATGTGCAGTTATTTTTTAATATTTTGAAATTATAATGCCTTATAACATAAATAATTCAGATACAATTTGATAAGGTGTTATACATTTAGTTGGACAATGTTTAATTATTATAGATAAGCAAATATAAAAAAGGGTCACCTGGCAATACTCATAAACCGTTTCTACGAATACTAGATTCTCTGCATTATACTAAAGAACGACTTAATTTATTTAAACTTCTGGATTTTCTAAACTTGTTTCTTCTAAAAGCGCAAAAAAGTATTTGATGACTAAAAATCTCGATTGTTAAAAAATAAAAAAACAAACAAAATAAAAAAATTACTACGACTCTTTATTTGAAAGCATTTTAATACCGCGGACTGATAATGATCCATCGAATCCAGAAATCACGCACACGTGAATGCGCGAGCGAACCTTGATGTGTCCATTACATACACAGATTCTAATGCTCTTACCTAATGTCCGCAATTCATATATATATAAGCAGTGAGACGAAGAAGAAACAAAAGGGGAAAGAGAGGGCTGAGGTGAAGCCACGAGTGTGCATCTATGTCTATATAGGTATGCTTATTATTTCTCTCTCGCTTCATCTCCGGCGTGAAACACACCTGGAGAGTTTTTTCAAGCATGAAATATTCATCCGGTGTTCACGTGAGCAATTTGGAAAATGCATTAGAAGCAGCGCGCGTGCTACCGCATTTTCCTTCGCGCCAGAACGGATTAGCGTTATTTTACGGTATTTAAATTTTACCAGGTTTTCTGCACTGGTTGTCGCACATTCTTTTTCCCGGAAATTACGAGGCTGGAAAATGTGGACAGCGTCTTCAAAGCTTTTCAGAAAAGGAAAATAAAATCGATAAATAAAGTTTTTTCTTTTTGAACGGAGCAACATGTCTTGTAATGATTACCCGAAATTGCAAATCTAAGAAGAATGAACACTTAAGCTATTTTGTACTCAGAACTTCGGTTTTTTATAAAATGTGTAAGCCGTATTTTTTGAGTTTATTAGAATAATCTTTCCTAAGTATTCAGTATATCATAACCACTTTTAGCAGAGATTACGGGACATGTTTCAATTTGTGTGTGCGATAATAAATCTACTAGGGATTCAAGATTGTGGTAATATTTCAATGATTTAATCATGACCGTTCATAAATAATATAAATAAATTATAATTGTGAAACTGAAAGACATTGTATAATTTGCTGACTTAAGAGCCGTAAGTAGCTAAAAATTAATTTTTTGTAACAGGAACTGAGATGATCGTAAACTGAATTTTACATCTTTTACAAAAAGTTAATTAAAAATAAAGTCGGAAATGTACGTAATATTTAAACTTTAGGCTAAGTTATTGTTTTGAATTTTTATGATGGAGATTAAACATATAAGTATTGTTAAAAATAGTCAAAGTTACAAACTGAAAACATTATTACTTATACAACGTACCTTTGATCTGCGTAAATGTTTGTTGCATGATATTTTCATAAAATTTGCCAACAATTAAATATTCATTCCATCTGACAATTAAATTCTAATCGTGCATTAAATTACCTTACTCAATTTTCCACCTAATCAAAGTAAAAGTCATGAATGCTTTGAATAGAAAACATTACTAAATCTTTCCAAATATAGTGCGACGCATTTCGCTGGTACATATATAAAAAAAAAACATGTTAACACACGTGGCAAAAGCAAATCATTCGAGTTTCACAAGCAAAGCTCCGAGAGCGTTTTCTCAATCGTATAACCCAGACGGAGAGCGCACAACTCCCATGAGTCCGTCATCGCGGACAGCCCACGATGCCTGCGTCACAGCCGAAACCCCTTTTCTGCATCGTCGACGAAACTATATAACGCCAGCCAAAAACTCGCTCACGTCTGCTAACCCTATACATGTAACACAGATACACATACCCACAAATACACACTGCACTCACACAGCGAGAGAGAGAGAGAGAGAGAGAGAGAGAGAGAGAGGTTAGTCAAAGTGGAGCTTCCGCAACCGCGGAATGCACCAGTCAGGGCATACTTCTGCGCTTTGTCTCGACACATCACAGCACGGGGGGGTTAAGGGGGGGGAAATAAAGTCGGTCGACTCCTCGTGCGTCAGAGCACACCTCCAAGTAGTTGAGAGAGGGTGGAAGGGAGAGGGGGCGGGGGCCCACCCTAATAAACAAGCCGGAGGTAGCGGCCCCGTCGTCGTCGTCGCGCCCGACTATTTTCAACCCGACTCGTGCTTTCGTGGCCTGGATATCGAGAGTGGCCCGAGTCTCGCAGTGTATTTGTGTGTGTGTGTGTGTGTGTGTGTGTGTGTGTCTTAGGTCAGATATGCGTTTTGTGTATAAGTATGTTTGGATGGGGAGATGTTCGTATGAGAAAATCGGGATGTAGCGGTGAATAATTGATGGAATCGCAGCTGCGCATGCTTGGATCAATGAAAAATATGGTTCGGCAGCGGCTTACTAATGTCGAAAGGCAGTGTTATCAACGCGGTTTACTTTGAAACACTGAGAAAAGCTATGGATATTCGACGGGCGCTATGCATAAATGTTGATTCTTGCTTGAATATATATATATATATATATATAGATAAATTGTGCACAAGCCGCACTTCAACGTGTATGTATGCAAAAAATTTAGAACATAATTCCGTGATCGTGGAATGGAATTTGTGTTTTAGCTTATTATAACGGTTCGGCTATTGCAGAAAATGTCGAGAACATTCTAACTGGCAATCGACGCTTAATTTGGAAGTCGCAAGGTCAAATTTGCATTATTCATTGTCGAAAAGTCGCTACAAAGTTAGCGATGGTATGTACCGACAAGTTGTAGTATTTATCAACTTTTGCAATCAGACGTAACATTAATGACAATCCTAAGTCGAGTATGGCGATAATGTACCGTCCGGGTGCGACATTTCTCGTGATTGCAGCGATCGTACAGTTTTAACGACTGTGTAAAGACTTCGACAGTAAAACGAAATAACTTTTTTGATATGGAACTAGAAGATTACGATTTTCTAGAAGCAAATTTTGTTGTTGCTTATATGCGTTTAAGAATTTATTTGCAAGAAACGATCAGATGTACGGGTTACCATAATTTTACTTCCACAATCATCAACTTCTAATGAATCATTAGCGTAAAAAATATATTCTGTTTTTAGTATTTTACTTCTCAACCAATAGCAATATTATTATTTTTTATGGCTGGATCACCTTACCAAGAAAAAATCGTATGCACGCAAAATATGTAGAAAAACGGTCTTACGTCCATAAGAATTTATTAATCAATGAACTACTGAGAAGGAGTTTTAGAATAGAGCAGCTTATTAATAGAATAATGATTTCTACTAAGCGATCGTCGAAAATAGCGCAGGGGCAATCGATACTGAACTTGAATCTATGCCTCGAGAATTGTCATTAGCTACATTAACGTTGTTTGTGACGCGCATACACCGTTGCCTTTATCATTTTCATTTTTTTATACCCTTTCAGCTCGATAGGAGGTAGCAAGTGTGGTGCATTGATTTTTTTTTATTCTAATAAAAGAAGACGAAGAAAATAAAAAGAAATTATTCGTCGATCAAATGTGACTAACCGTTTTTGTTTTACTGTTTCAGATTCCTTGCAATCGTTGTCATATCTCGGTGAGTCTTTTTCTAAGACAAAAGAAACGTAATCGCTAACCAACTAACCATTTCATTACGATCAGTCCTTTAAAGAGTGATTTCTATCTTAGATCTTGTACTCTCATGACTAATACTAACACAAACATACATTTTTTTTTCCATAATTTTCATTGGTAAACCGTTACAATTAATCCTTCATCCATTCATCAATTTCATTTCCTTTCATTTCATTTGGTTCTGCTGTAATTGTAGCATTATTCTAAAGTATACTGGGTAAAGGTATCATGTTTAACATAAGTAGACGATTAATTCTGCACAAACTTGTCATGGTCATTTCAGTTTTATAATTTCAGAAAAGACTTTGTTTGCATGTTTCCTACGAGAAACAACTTCATTATATTGTTTATATGAAACTGTTTTGAAATGACATTGTTTTTCAACTTCCATATATTTTACTTTATAGAAATATTATATACATAAATCTAAAAAATGTTGTACATACATAAGCTAGTATCGAACAAAGAAATTTGAAAATATCGTTGCAGAAGAAGTCCATCAAAAGAAAATTAGTCGTTCCTTCATACATTACGAACGATGATATATATATATATATATATTAAACTAAAAATGAATCTGACACGTGTGAATCACAGGCGGATAAATACTTGTCTATGACATAACCCGATAAGCTCGAAACTTACGCGATAAAGCTAAAAATTTTTTCCACTCATATCCCTAAGATATCGAGCACGATAAACAGCTTCCTCGGATCGCGGGCAAAATTTAATCAATCTCTCCCATTCATGAAAAAACATGACTCAGTCGTATCCCAGCTAATTTTTAGTATAACGATCGCGCCAGCTTAGCACTTTTTTCTCCTTCCTCCATTCCGAGGCTCGCGGCCTATTCGGAAATGTATATATGTATATCTCGCATCGAAAACGCAACGCGGCGATCACGTGACGCTCCGTGTGTGCGTCCGATATATATATATATATATATATATATATAGTGATTTCCTAATACATAGCTAACTATAAAATTCGGCCCAGTTTCTTGAGGCGTGCATTTGTCACGTGGGACTTGGCCAGTTCCAGTGCACCGCAGCAGCTGCAACGCGCGCTGCATCGGTCATATATGCAGCACAATATTGTGTGTGACCGCGATCGAGATCTTGTATATGTATAGCCCTATATATTATATGCATGCTTTTCCGTCGTATATTCTTATCGCGAGTGTCGTGACTTATACTCGGGAGTCGCGGGAGCGCGCGGTGAGCTGCGATTGGTCCTGACTTCTGTTGGGTAATGCCGATAAAACGAACTTTTTTTTTCTCGCGATACACTGCGGAATATTGTTGTTTTTGCGGCTCCAAGCGAGTTAGCTTTTAAAAATTGTTTTGAGCTAAATTTTCATCTTACCCAAAGCTAAAAACATCTACTTTAGATAGAATTATGATTCAAATAAAAAAAGGTGCATCTGGTCATTTTAGCGCCTGAGGATTAATATTATATTAAAGCATAAAAATATAATATCTGCCTACCGAGTCATTGTTCCCGAGCTGTGTCCTACTCGCGTTTTACCACGCGCGATATGACGAGCCTCGCGCCACACGTGTGCTTTTTGTTTATTGAGAGAAAAAGAACAAGCAATACCGGCCACGCGTGCGCGAATATCTATATCAGCGATAAAATATACCATTTTCGCCAAGTAAGACCTCATGAGCTATTATTTTCATCGCAGAGATACTCGAATGTCTCTTTATTATAAATGTAGCTAACCGATTGCCGCTCAACGCGATATTTATATAAAATAAGACGAGCTATTTATTCGTCTTGATTGGTGATGCATACATTTTTCTACAGGTTATACGGCGCGTTCATACCAGATTTATGCTAAATCTTACGTAATGCTCAAGAAGTGCATCGTTTACTATCATTACGGCCTTTGAACAGATAGAGAAGCGCTTATTTATTGTTTTTGTCACGATTTTCGAAGCGAGCTAAAATTCATTTTTTCCCCTCTAAATACTCTTTCAATCAGTTACATTTGACCCATATTATTTAATTCTTTTTTTTTCCATTACATTTTCCACTAAGCCTTCTATAAGCGTCACATTAGTTAATCTTTATATACGCAAGTCTAATTGCTCCTTATCGAATGTAACTTCAGACCCCGCCGTGTAGCGAATCATCTCGAAGGAAGTACCGCAGACATCGAGTCCCGATAACTTCCAGTCTCATCTAATCGTCGAAAGGTCAAGCACACCAGGCTCTCGCAGCTCATATATACCAAAGCCCCTGGCTAAAAAAGAAAAACGATATATAGAGTGCGAGAACGAAGAAAGGAGGCTCCTCGAGAGAGAGAGAAAGGCCATGAGAGAACAAACACTCAGCAGTCTCGCGTTCTCGGAATTAAGGCTGTAGAGTGCACGGGGACGGGAGGAGGAGGATCTCGGCAGAGCTAATATGAAATTTCAGCACACGTGCGGTGCTATAGCGCGGTTAACGCTCTCCCCCCCCCCCCCCCCCCCCCC
>UELU01144911.1:67066-95145 GCA_900490025.1 Megastigmus dorsalis
GCGGTTAACGCTCTCCCCCCCCCCCGAGCTTCAATTCTCGACAATTCCTATCACGCGCGAACTGCCAGTATGTCCTTTTTATACCATATATACTTGCATAGACTTGATAATAATCGACAGTCGCACATGTTCGCGCTGATCATCGCGATTCGTAGCTTTGCGGATATGTAGGGTCAACATTTACTCGGCGCGCTAACTCGTGTCGATTGTGAAAATCTGTTCTATTTTTGTTTGCTCGAGCATATAGCAAATAGTCTGCGGGCACGTGGCATTTTTTTTAATCTGAATTACGCTCATCTTTATGTGAGATAATATGCTTTAAAAGTGCGTTTGGATTTTGATTTTCAAAGGTTTGGCTACTACTTTGACATATATTCCATCCGTAAAGATTGCACGCGTTAAATAAATACTACTCGGACATATATGATACGTTAAGTGTACGACCCGTGCAGATTGTAAAGTACCGTCATTCATAAGTTCAACAATAATTCGAAACGATCGTCGACATTTCTCTTAAAAGATCTCATATTTCAGACGTGACTCTCCCGTGTGGGGGGCGAAGAAGGGATCACGTTGACATTTAAGAAGCTCGCGAGAGTCACGTGCAACCCCCATGACTATGAGCTTTTTTCTCTATAGCAGATCCACGATCCGCAGCCACTCAGCAATTTTAGTATCTCTCGTTATACCTATAGCGAGTTATTCGATATACTCGCGCGAAACTCGCGATGAAAGAAAGAACGCAATGTCGCCACTGCACCGCGCATAGGTACGCGTCTTTATAGTCGCTAATTCACGAATGTATATTACATGTCTTTCGAGCGCGTGATGTCTGGCTGCACGTGACTCCTAGAATATTATTTCTTTTTTTTTTTTTTTTTTATCTAATCTATGCTTTTATCGTAAATCTTTGTGTTTTTATCCATAATTAATGCTAATTTATCGCTCGCGGCGTTTTTATTATTGGTTCACGCGCTCCGTGACGAGTTGTCGTCGTCGTCGTCGTCGTCTCTTTGTTCTTAAATGTTTTAATTGCGCAGGCGGCATTGTATATGTTGAAAAGATCAATTTAGATGTCATTACTGCAAGGTGTGAAACATTTGCTCGAATCTCGAGTTTTCAAGCGGTCTCTGTAGTTTGTATGATATAAGGCCGCTTATTTCGAATAGCCGATGATCGACTTGGACGCGCGATGTGGAGCTTTTCTGCTGTGCAGCTCCGCGCAAATCCTCTTTACTGACCCAAACAAAATCAAATCCGCGACGTTTATCGATTTTCGCCGAAGACGTAAGAGGAAATTATGCAACCCTTCAGCTTCATGTCTCGTAAATTTTTTTTCATTAACATCTTGTCCATTAAAGTATTTCATGAGATAAGCGTGTACATTTCAATTTTTCGAAGCTTCTGAAAACTTTTTTGCCCGTTTTTAACGTGAACAGGTTTAATTGAACTTCGCAGTGTATTCTTGTCACATAACTTTGATGTAATATATTCTAAAGTTTGAAGCAGATTATTTATGTAGAAAATTGGATTCCTTTGTAAAACATTTATTGTTCGGTTTAAAAAAAGACTCTTAAGCACAGAGATTGAGAGGAATTCTTACAAAAAAAATTCAAAATCTGGGAATTCTATAATTTTATTATATACGTATTAAAATTTATTTATTTATTTATTTACCCAGATATATTTTAATTTTGTATACCAATAGAAGTACTACTTTTACCTATACATACTGTGTTAAGACTAAGCTTAAAAACTAATTCCGACAAAATTATTTATATATAAAAAATTTTATGAATACACAACATAATATTTACCTTTTGTTTTCACGTATTCAATGGCTCCAACTTTCCATAAGACAATTAATCCCGTCGCATATTATATAAAATTTACTGATGATACAAGATGACATCAAGTGTTTGAAAGCTTTGAAATCGTGTATGCCGAAGATTAAACATTTTACACGAGAAACAATCAATCACTCAAAATGATCGACGGATACCAAATCTATTGAAAGATTCGCGCATTACATAAATTACACAGTTCATCACGATAACTAGCATCTCCGATTGCACAGCTTCACTCATTTCAAATTTACAATACAAAATAAACAGTATTCTGGAACAAATGCACGCTGTATGTGCGTCGATGTGTGCATTTCGCGGTTCGCGTTCGATTGAGCCGATCAGTCGTCGCCGGTCCACGAGGTGAGTGAGCTTAAAAAGTAAAACATAATGGGCGCCACATGCTACGTCGGTAATATTCAACGCATTTGGGCGATCAGCCAGGTGTTATGAGGCCCTGGCGCCTGCCCAGATATATTCACCGCTCCACTGCTCGCCTTCGATATATATATATATATGCATTCACTCGCGTCACACACGCAATTGTTTTTTTTTTCTTTTCTGTACCTCCTTCACGACGGATACGCGTCTGCAGGTGTCATCGAGGATTCTGATGTGCCGTTAATGCTCATCAGGCACACAAAGGGATTCTTCGGGACTAACAATTACCTTCCTATGGATTGTGTAACCCTTTCTGACAAGGCCTTTTCCCCTCGTCTGGAAATTCATTGTTAATTTTTAATATACTATTATAAAAATGCATGAACAATATTGTTTAAGAAGACTCTATAGATTTACAGCTGTATATCAGAATCCAACAATAAGCATCCTTTGACGTCCAAATAATGTTGATCGATACCATTTAGCGACGATTAAATAATGCTCATATAACGCTGACTAATCAGAAACAATGTACAAACTCAAACGATTGAATTTAATCATCCAATTCAACAACGCGGTGTGTACAAGATAAGTACATCTTATACGATGCATTCATTCTGGAATGACAATATTTGTAAGGATTTATTTAATGCAAATGTCGGGCAAATGATAAGCCTATGGATGACGCGCGAACAGCATACAGTATACTATACGTGCAGATGACATAATAATGGTGATTACAATCTGATTCACTAATTTATTTAATTAGTAATAACTTTCGGCACTTAATTCATCAGAAATGGGTATTCAGATTACTTATGTAAAGAAAGTTGACGTGGCGGTGAACGATAGATTTCTAGTACATATATACTTTACGAAAATATTTTCCAAAAGAATGTTAATGCGATACCGAAGTGAGATTATGGGCCGAAACGGAATCTTATTTTTTTTTAAGTTTCCTCGAGTAATCTTCTGCAAGGGATAAAAAAGCTCTTCAAAATAAAATTCTTGAAATAGATAAAATTATCTTGAAGTGTGCTGAATAATAAGATAATTATTTTTTGTAAGCGGCATTTAATAATTATACCGTGTATCGGATAATCTATTAATTTGTTTTTAATGAAGTAATGGTTAAATTATTTTAAATCTGATACATATCCAGAATCAAAATTTATTCGCGGTAATGTTGCGAAAATCTTGATAATATTGACACTTTAATAGAAATCGAGTCACGTCTTGATCTAATCTACACGTATATTTTAGCATGTGCTTCATTATATTTATAGTCCTAATTAATTAATTATTGTGATATCTTATTCAACTTGAATTTCTTTGTATAATTAAAATTTAATGTAACCCTATTATTTTATTCACGACTCTTCCCTTTTTCACGAAAAGTGAAGTCGAACCACACAACCCTAAAACGTTCGCTTTTCTCATGCTTCTCAGAGTCCAACTGAATAAGTTCGCGCGTGTCCAATCCAAGGCTGACCGCTGTCTAGCCTAAAGAATATCATCATCTCCACGTTATCTCAAAATCCTTCTACACGAAATCTCAGAATCAGTATCAAGACGAAACGCACGCAACGACATAAAGTTACATCTCATCTTTCCATTGATGCGTGTCTCATACTTTATTTCTTTCTCTCATCTTTCTCTCTCTCTCTCCAATATACACAAAAGAGAGAAACACATAAAGCACAGTTTACGAGTTCGCAGAACTCAACGCACATCCACGTACTCGATACGTCAATAACGATATGTGGTGATATAAATTGTCAATGAAGCGAGATAAACTAAACCTTCGTACAGTAAGAATCTGCGCGACAGATGTCGTCGTAAGGTCTATTGCCTCCACGGTTACACCTTGACGTCAGCGCGGTTAGAGAGACAATATATCGATCGGAAGATTTTCAACCAGAAGCGTCACAATAATGCTTATATGACAGAAGATGCAATGGTGTGACGCGTGTATTGGAAAGATCGTATAAAGCTCGGCGACTAAATTTAGAAGAAGAGACAATACAGGTGAGGCACCTGCGTCGACGACGACGTTACGAGATACCATGCAGTGTGTGACGCGCGCGGTAAAGGATATTCGGATCAAATGACCATCGGCAAGATTATCGAAGCCTTTACGTATTCCGTTGGTCTCGCGATTATGTATGCCCCTTGCCGTAGGAACTGGTGCGGAAACTGCACACAGGGAAGTGCGTTACGTGTACCTTGGACGTTGTGTGCATATGACGGCAGTCCGTTGCCTTTTAGATTAACGTAGATCCCATTGAACGTATGCTTACATTTCTGCTTGCGGCTTTTCACACTGACTATTATAGAGATCGATCCACATTGGTTGTGACGGTTGCCTTACCAACGTAAGTCCATTCTCGCATAGACAGATTTCAATGAGATCGAATTTTAATGTTTAATGTAGAAGCATTATAATCGTTTCTGTTGATAGCTATTCATTTGTGACGATTACTTATGCATTTTTTACTCAAGCTCAATCATTCATTTTCAGAATTAATATAGCTTACTTAAGAACGGGAAAGATAAGCAGCTCCAACTGTGCTTTTTATAATGATAATTGCGAAAAGATTATTTATTATACTCGCAAATTATTTCGCTGTGGATTGATCCAAATTCATAGTAAAATCGGAAAATTTGCAGCAGTTGCTCGAGGAATCGCCTTTCGTGCATACTGCTTCTTGAATAAATTAGTACATTGGCGCGATTACATTATTCGCGCGAAATGATATACTATACTGGAAATTTGATTAGTAGCCTGAAATAAAGAATCGATGCTCATACATTTTAATGGAATCACTTGCATATAGATTTTCCAAGATAAGAAAAAAGTTGATTTACTAAGCTTTGCGTTTAATAAATAATGAAATTCAGTCATATTAGTTTTGCTGCACGTATACGTATAGAATAGAATCATCCACCAATAAAATTTTTTTAGACTTTTCTACAAAGAATAAAACAAATAGTACAGTGCTTTTTTAAACAAACACACAAAGGCAATATTAATAGATCAGCATATTGACAATGAACAACAGTCAACAAGAAGCGACGGTTTTTTTTCGATCAATTACCGGCAATGAAAAGCTCACGTGAAAGACGCGCGATCAAATTGATAAAAGTCACGCATATGCGGGCGTCGTAAAATTAATGTAAATTGGTTATGAATTTCAAGGGCCTCGCGAGCGAAGGTTGCTGTAACACACACACACACACACACACACACACACACATACACACACACTTGTACAGACTCGCCTTGATATGTCTCGCAAAAATTTTCATTTTCAACAAAGCTCTCTCAAGCCATGCGTGCGCTAATTGTTCGATAAGTTCAAGGTGCAAGCCGCTTTTAATTTACATCTCATTACATTCCAGACCTTTTTTCTTCTATTTTCTTTTGTTTGCTAGTCGAGTACCACGATGTCATTCTTCATATCATTGTTTTTATCGCTATAAAACCATCTCCAGGAAGCATTACATTGTTTTTCTTTCTTCTTCTTTTTCTTGATGACCTAAGCTATTGGATAAGGATTATGTACATTTTGAGCAGAATGCAGTAGCACTTATGTGCTGCACCATTATGATGGATTAGCAGAGAGCATCTATTCAATTAGTTAAGGATTAAATTATGCAACGTTGTGCAATGCATGCTATTGCATAATAGTGGGCATGGTATGCATCTACAATTACATTGGATCATTTTATTTTTCGAATGTTAATGGAGAACTCATCACTGTTGATCAATTTATTGGTTGAATGCATATATATTTCGGAATCGAAGAATCTCGTAGGATCAAAGTCATCTAGTGTTGAAAAATATATAACGCGGGATTTGAAATTATGCATCTAAAATTATAATTGATTAATTGCCTTTTATTTACAGAAAATAATCACTTTATATCCTGATTATAAATTTAGTATGGTAATATTTGTTACGTACCGTTAATATCTAGACTGCCACTACGCACGATACCAAGTTTCCAATTCTTTAAAACTTACTCTGCATGTAATACTAAGCCTTACTAAAATGCTTCATTCAACGTAGACCACTTGCTCCCTTATACCACAGTATATCGCACGCCAGTTTTATAAAAATAGTCAGCAGTAAATCTCGAGCTCTAACAGAAATCAAAGATAACAAGCAAATCCGTTGCTAAGCGGAATGCTCATGCTCATCGGCTTTAGTGCTATTGACCTTGCCTAAACAAAACCACGACGAGCAGCAGGCGGAACTCGAATTGAGGCAACGCATTCGCGAATCGTGATCCATTGACGTAATCGCACACGGACAAGGCATTGAATCGAACGAGAGCTCAGGAATTTCGTACGAATTGCCACCACGAGCATTTCGAAAAATTGGGATGGCACTTTGAGCGTCAAGTCTTTCCTCCTTTGTACTTACTCCATCAATTCGTCTATACAAACCTGACGTGTACGGATAGGACTCAATCACGTAGCTGTTGGTTGCGAATAATATCGTTAAGTTTTGGAGGAAAAATTGCTTTAATCATCTATAAAACTCTGCTTTATTGTGCTTCAATTTTAAAGAAAGTTATTGAGGTTGGGAAGTTATCTAGTGTTGGAACAAGCGTGGAGACAAGGTTTGAATTTGTTGGGCTCAAACATTTTGCTCGAGTGCTGTTATATCCATTATTAGATATACCGGTACAATGTTCTATTTTTATTCTTGTTTATTTATCATATTTAGTCTAGTCATTCCACATTCTATTTATTATGTAAAACACTCGCACTTTTTTCCAATGGGACCATTTATAAATTTTAAGGATGGTGTTAAATTTTGATTTCTAAATTATCATTGATAATTTAACGATATAAATTTTAACTTATTAACGTACATATGGTAAGAATATAAGTTATTATATTATACTCTGTAAGCATACGATAGAGCTAACTACTATGGATCTTTATATTAATTAATAATAATAAAAAATAAAAAATAAAAAAAACTAACAAATCGTGCATCATGAATTACATGCAATATACTTTTCGAATTCACATTCACAATATGTAAAAAATGTTTTAGAGGTTAAGCATTAGTTCTTCTAACAAAAAAAATACACCAAAAACAAAGTAACTGAAGCCACTACCCTATTAGCTAATTAAAGTTAACTTATATAAATGGTAGCATTGTATCACTTCCAAGCTCTACGATAAATTTCTATATTTAAGAAACAAACTTTTTATCAAGCCGATTATTGAAAATAAAAAGAAGAACTCGCTTTTACGTGACGCATATACATAATTATGCTCGATCATGGAAAATACCACATTATCATACTAAAGATAGACACCAGATCGAAGACTCGTTAAATCTCATGTGAAAATTATCGTCAATTTTTATGGTTCAAAATTATCATCCCGGAGGCGAATAAAGTATAGCAAAGAAATGCTGCGTGTCGCAGCTACAGCTCCGAGAGATGATAAGACGCTTATCAACAGAACTTCCATCGCATCAGGTCAAAGCAGTCGGCGCACATACTATCCACCTATTATCGAGTATAGATATTTCCGAAACAGCCGTTCCTAAAAATAATCATCACCGTCTTACAAAATATATATTTATATAGGATTCGGCTACAATTGAGCCGCATCTCGTCTCGAGCTCACTTCCTGCTCAGAATGAGGCATAATGCTATTACGTCAAATTATTTTTTACCATTAACATCCGTGATCAGAGACGTCGGTGGAGAGTTTATTATTAAAGGGTCGCGTGTTCGCGGTGAATGCAGAGCACGTATCGCGCAAGCAAGGCATAACTTCCTATACCTGCCCGACACACTGACATCTTTGCACGTTTCCATCGACCCGAAATAACCATCCAATTCCAGCACAAACCCTCTCTACGACATAAATATATATATATATATACCCTTCCGACTTTTTCATTTCAAATACCCATTATTTTATAAATAAGATATTTTTACACGGGACACAACGTGATGGTCCGAATTTAGCCGCAAGTCTCCAATATCATTTGTATTTCCAATATAGCGTATACACCTGAGTATATAGAAATAAAGAAAGTACGAGAGATAGAGCGTACACTGGCAGAGCGAATGGGAAGGAAGGGGAGACCCAGATAAAGACGACGCGCCCTCGACTTGGTTAGGCTATTTCTGGCGCGGATAATCTATCGGGTCGGTCAATTCTCCTGCGACTCCCAGCTATTTATAGAAACAGGTTGTATGCGCGCCTCACGCATTGCACGTGTATACTTATACACGAAGAGCTGGATGCGATGGTATTGGTGTGCAGCCTTCTTCATTCGTTTTCCCTCGTCCACTTTGGTTTACAACGTCTTTTGTTGCTCGTAACACACGCGTCGAGGGAATATAAGACCTGGTATATACCTTCGCCTTGCCCGTAGCGATCATCGCTCTTTTTGTTTGCCTCGCGTGTTTTGTTTATGTTGCGTCGGGTAATTAAAGCTTGATGGACCGACACGGGTCAAGAAACTCCTCGACTATACGATCAAACGTGTTTTTGCGCTCGCCGCTGCTGCTGCTGCAAGTGTCCTCGAGACTCTCGTTGCTGTTCTCGGGTAAGGATGGATGTCGCGTCGGTTAACGAAGAAAATGGGAGATTGCTCAAAAAGGAGGATGGACATTGATGTGTCGCGATGGCGATGTAATATGCTGCGGGTTTTGTAATACAAGATTAACTGCAGCTCTATATTATATATATACATATGTTATTTTCAAAGATATATTTTACACTTTCCACGAAGCGTTAACAGCAATCTTAACGCCAAAGTGGCACACTTAAAAAATGCATTAGCATATGCAGGACGGTCGATGTTCTATTTAAAAGGTAAGAGTAAACAGCTACCGATGGAATTGGATAGTAATATCCACGTGCTGCACTCACCGTTAACTTCCCCCTCTCGTAAAACGAGCGCGTCCGCAAGTCGTCGCCGTCGTCGTCGTCGTCGTGAATCGCTCAAAACAATCGGCAGAGAATATTGAACGACGAGCGGTGTGTCGAGGTCGAATGGAAAAGAGGCTGTGCGCGAGCGCGAGCAGAGGTTTATTATTAAGCGGCAAGAGCGAGGTTGTGCAGCTCGTCTTGTATTGTGCTTGTTGGTTGCATGTCGGCGACCTGCATCAGAAAGATCCTCGTAGCTGTGATCGTCCGGTGAAGGAACTGGTTTGGTCGTTTGTTTTTCTGCGAGTCTGTTTGCGAGTGAGTGCCAATGACCATGGAAGTGCGGAGACGGGAGGCAGGTCGCGGTTCTGATCGTTTCCTTTCCGCTCGTTTCTTTTCTTACCGGCAGATTGTGACGTATTTATATATATATATGGGTAAGCATTTGAAAAAAAGTGGGAAACTTCATTACGGTCTTAGCTGGTTATCAATAGTTTTCGCACGACGACTTAATTAAGATGTGTTTCGTCATTTTCTTTAGACATAACCAATGTAAGACTTCTGAAGAATCCAGCCGTGCGCATCGTTTCGTGGAACTTCCTTAAAATAACATCCAACTAATGTTTAATTCGAATACATAAATAGAGGCGCACTTGAATGAGTTCCAGTAACATTGCAATTAGCGGCAATCATAAAAAAGGAACTCGGCATCTGACACCTCTCTCTCTCTCTCTCTCTCTCTCTCTCTCTATCTGTCGCTCAACGGAAACAATGTATTTAATAAATAGCCAGACTCTCGCAGTATTATCTCGTGCGTCGTGCACGATTTATCAGATGAGCCCCTACCGAGGCTACCAATGACGTCGGCATACGCGCGAACACGCGCATTCGTATATATACATTCGAAGGTGGGCTCTCCAAAAATAAAGCCAGAGAGAACAGCCTATAGTTATTGTAAAACAGCGCGGGAGCCTCGCACAAAGAGCAGAGAGAGAGAGAGAGAGAACGTGTGTCTCGAGCTGTTTATATATATATATGCAAGTTAAAGACTGCACGGGGTGGCACTGCCGCCGCAGAAGAAAGGGGGTAGGCCAATCGCGAATGGCTTCCCGGAAAGGAAGTTGATATACACCACCGCTATGCGCCATGTACATCGATCGCCCAAGTTGCGCATTGTCCGGAACGATTTTTCGTTTCGCAGAACTAACGCGGTGGATACGTGGAGCATTTTATACCTATATTGTATCCAATGTTTGTAGCGATGAAAAAAAAAAAGGAGATATAATATAAAGACGAGATCGTTGCATGTAATTGTAATCGTTGTATACATTGTACTGAAACAATGAACACTCAAGTGCAGGAGACTAGCGTCGCATAAAGACGCGAGACGCGCATTGTATCTAAAGCTCGGATCTCGGTAACGGTGACAAACGTAGATACCTCGAAATCCTCGTGCAGCTCCTTTATTTCGCTAAATTTAGGCTTAAAAGGCTTTAATTAGATCTGTAAATTCAGCCGGTGGGCACCACCGACAGTAGCACGTCGAAGAAAAAGAGCCAAGAATAGTCGCATATATATTGTATACGAGAGCGCGCAAAACACTGTCGTCGCGGTGGAACGTTTCGTAATTAGTACAAGGACTTATCCGGTTCCGATATATACGACTGCCGTGTGTCCCGCTGTAATCATGCGGCATGTGCCTCCACGTGCGAGCTGCGTGGCCTGCTCTCCCTCTCTCTCTCTCTATACTCATGGCGATCCGGGGGTGGAGTAAGCGACCACGCGAAAGGAACTTTTCACCCTGCATCTGGCTTCCTTTGCTTTCCATTGTACTGTATAACGACCCACCACCCACCCACCCAACACAGGCCACGCTTAGCAGGGCGGAAAGTTTCGTCCTCTTCGCTCTCCCATCGAGCCTTGCTTCTATATACGTGCGTATGCGACCGCTGAGGGAAAGTTTCAGCGGGTGGAGAACACGCGTTTTCGACACGTGGACAATGAGTGGATTGGTAATGTAGCCTCGACTCAACGCTAGATTTGTTTTGTAGGAGGGAGTGGCTGAGGACTTTAAGGAATTGTTTTCAACCGAGGGATTGCTTTCAGGGTTTCGCGTATACTTTAACAAAGGTAAATGGCAAATTATATTGTCCGCGCATTTCCTTTACAAACTGTTTACTGTAAGGAATTTTAATTGCTCGAAAGAGATATAAAAGTAAGCTAAAGTACTTTTTTAGGCTATCGTGAATGCAAAAGAAAAAAGATGTGCGATAACTTGCAACGAATACCATAGTGGGCTCGACAGTGGAATGATTGTAGCCGATTATTGAACCCGAATCCACCGTCTAGACAATGAATTTTGAAGAGATAGCCCGTCGACGCGGAGCATAGGTTGGGCCCTGTTTGGCCTTCGATTCGGCCCGATCGCAGTTTCGTCAACAACGATTTTGTTATTGTTGCACCCGTGTAGCGCCCATTGATACGCTTTCTATATACCGACTCGATTTCTTTGTGCTGTGTCTAGAAAAATCCTTCGACGTGCCGCGGCGATTTGTGCCTCGCACGAGCTCGCTATATTAGCGACATTATTCATTTGTTCAGGAGTACTGTCGATCCAAAGGTTGTTTAAAGTACACTGTATTTGTTGTTTCGAAAAGTACACAATTATGTAATCTGGATGAACTTGTTGAATTATTATCTACGTCAAGACGAAATATTTTATCGGCGAATCGTCTCGATGTACACTGACATTGACAGAAGGTCGTTGCAACGAATAAATTATAACTCGCTATCTACGAAATTTGTATATAATCTCTAAATTGATCGTTATATTCGATATACATATATAAATATTATATTGTATAAATAATGTTGCATGTAATTCTGTAAATTTATTCACATTTTACACCGATCGAAATTTGTGATTTATCACAGTCGTACCAGTCATTATATTTTCAACCGTAAACTCGCCGTCTGTCAAATATTTGATTGTAATTTGTGCGAGATAAGAGACAATTTGTTATTGTATAACTATTTGTGATAAATAATCTGTGGCTGCGCACAGACACACAGATTAAATATTATGCTTCTTTATCATCGATCGCTCCAGCTCCTTTTTATCGCGAAATTTATTCAGCATAAATTACCGATTGCATGTGCCTCTCCTCAATTCACGAATAACTAATTTGACATCTTATAAACATAACTGCAACGATTTGCATACTTATCGCTATGCTTAGTAATTGACCTCGTGCAAGGATTGCTTTAAATTACAAATATTAAAGGCTTTATACACACTTTGCGACGTTAGAAGCGGCGCCGCCGCCACGCGCGCACGTTTATTTCGCATGATCAGACAATTTTCACGACGCGGCTCAGGTGAAAAAAATGCAAATTCCCGATCTTCTCGACGAAATAAATGTTTTCCCGTAAAATCAAGTGTCCTTGAGAAAAAAAAATGTAGTAAGCTATATATGCATTTTTCGGGGGAAAAAGTATGCCCTAGATTTACCCGCGACCTCTTGCATTTCTCGCTATCGATCGACCTAATTTCTGGACGAACCCCAAAGCACATCCTGCACCGAAAAATCTTTATCTCTTTCCCTCATAGGCGTCTACGTCATTCCCACCACCCTCCGCCCGCGAGACAAAGTAAAGCTGTTTTTTTTTAGTCCTCGAGGCATTATCTATCCCCAAACCATGGTGAAAAATTACAATCAAGAAATAATGAGAAAGTGAGCGACGGGATAAAAAAACTAAACGAGTTTTCTCTATATCGCCGAGTGCACGAAATAAAAGCAGCAACAGCAGCAGACAGAAGATAATTCAGAAGTATCGTGCTGGGGAGGGTGGAAAGTAAGCTTTACGGGGTGCATCAAAATCGCTCTCTCTCTCTCTCTCTCTCTCTATCTCTCTCATCGGGAAAGGGCGAGTTTCGCCTTTCCTCTTGCACAAAGCTGGCGTTGCTAGGCTACACGCTGCGCGAGCTTCCTCTGATTTCGCATGGGACTCCTCTAAGTACACGTTACTACTGCTGCCGTCGACGCTGATGCGTGTCCCGCACGGCTCGACGGAAAACTTTGCCTCTGAGGGGTCTGGGCACGGCTTCTATGTGGGATTCAGTCATGTTCTCGTTTACTTTTTCCCTTCCGTGGAAGTTTTATATTACTATTTTTAGCTCGAATGACCAATTGCTCAAAGTAAATGCGACGCTTGATTGGATAAAAGTTAAATTTTAAATTACATCATCTATCTGCAATTGACAAAGTTAGCTTTTAGCTTGTTTTGCAAATCGATTATATTTCCTTATTAAGATCAAGGAAATTTTTTTATTAAATTAGTCGAGTGCATTTTGATTTATTCAGTTATGAATCCAGTCATCGAGATCGACTAAATTTTAGTTATTAGCTCATGCTCCAATTTTAATTCTATATACCAATCCATATAATTTTGCACTTAACATCAATTATGTATTATTCGACCCGACACACTTTATTCATGTCAGAGTTCCAGAAATGGTTTTTTTATGAATATTTCATTCCTTTAGAATACCAATACAAAATATGTACAGACAAAAAAAAACTAAAATATTCTCGACTTTTTCGTAGTTGAAAAACAGATGACGATACAAGTCCGTGCACAAAAACAATGCCACTTTAGCAACAATGAAACTCTACAATCGCAGTTGCATAAACACAGCAAGAAGCAAATCGCAGTATTGGAACTTTCGAAAATAAAACCTTCACCGTTGTAACTTCGCCTCAAACGATAATTAGCCCACCTTAAAGTAAAAAGCGTAGAAAAAGAGGTAGAAGTGAAAGAAGTATGCGCGGCGAGGAAAAAAACCAGGAAGACTAACCTACAAATACGCACTTGGTGCTGCTCTACAAAGATCGATAATAAAGATTACGTTTGGATCACTGCATGTCAGCCTTCGGGCTTGTACCGGCTTTTTTCATCAATTTTGCATCTCTTTCTCACTTATACATAATACCTATGGTCTTTTATCCATGTCTAGACTGTAGAAAGTGAAACGTTTGCGAAGAGATGCAACATTGAGAAGAGCCCGAAGCTGTGAAATTATATTTATTAATCAATTGTAGCAACAACATTTTATATATACATATATATTGTTCATTACAGAAAGTGAAAAACTTCTGACAAATAGGTATATCGAAGTGCCTTTTCATTAATTTAGATATAAATTCATACAAAGCTATAAAGGTATCAAAGTGTAGAGTTTTGCACATAACTTTATTAATCAAGAAAAAAATATATAATATATATATATATATGTATTTATTAGATATGTCTAAATTTGTTTAAAGCGCAGCATTACGTAAGGACAATCAATACGCGAAATAATCACTGCAAAATGGTTGGCTATAATTTGCTGACTTTTTACGGCATCATGGTTCTTTCAAACCAATCTAATTGTTGAGGCTTTTTTTTATCATAAACACTTTCTGATTTTAAGCACCGCTCATCAACTTCATATTTACAGTTACATCGCTATTGGAATGGACGATTAATTTATATTTCATCGGCTCTTTTGTACAAGTCTCATAACTTACACTTTAGTACAGACATTCTCTTTGTACATTCTGTTCAGAAAGTTTCATCTCTTTGATAATTCTCTTTGTATGCAAATCGCAATATGGCTTTGTAATTCATTTAATTAATAAGCAGGAACGGATAATACAAAACTTTACTATTATATATATTCTGTTTTGACATTACAAAATATGACAGTTCATAGATAACTGATGGTTTTGACATTTAAGGTCTGTATAACTTGCTATAATCCTATTATTATAAACCATAATTCAAAAATGCACACAAATGTGTGGCTTACCAAGAATCCACGAGTTAATAAAATTTCGGTCACTATCCTCATAAGACTACGTAATATATGCCTCCCCCATGCAAAAAGCCATATATTGCGACCCGATCGACCTAAATATATAAATCGCCAATAAAATGCGTCTCTGCGGCCGCAGCGCATCTCCAAGCCTCTTACGCGGACGCTATGCTCGAGAGAGCGAGAGAGAAAAAGAGAGAAGGAGCGCGAGGACTCGCGGCAGCTCCCGCGGGGATATAAAAGCTTCGTATGCTGCTCGGCAACGTGTTATAATTCTTTCTCGTGAGAATCGAGCGGACCCGCGCCATCGCGGAGCGCGCTAACGGAATCCTGTTTCATCGCCCGCTGCTGCGGCGCTGCAGCCTCTCACGCAATTTCCATGGCTCGCGCGCCGATCCTGCCGAGCTGCAGCTCCTTTTCGTTCATTGGCCCAATTTTTAATCCAATGCGACGCTTAAGGTCCGTTTTGTATCGATATATATATATGTATATATGCGACGTATCGGCAAGTGTATAGCCTCGTCAAAGCTGACTAAATAGCCTCCTTCGTGCTGCAAATATTTACATCGTGCATCGAGCTATACGTGCGATTGAACTTGAATAATTGTCATAGCGTGTCGCGTAGGCGTCAAATTCCATGCCTCGCTCCGCAGCCTGATGCGATAACATCCTCTCGTTGGTCGCGTCGCACCGCGTGCGCGAGCGTGTGTCTGAATTCGATTTGACGAAGCGGGAACTCGAATTTTCGCGCAATTTACGAGGTCGTTCCCCGCCGTGGTAAACAAATATTTGCGTGCTCGCGAAACTCGCGCGGAGCTATTCTGACAAAATATTTGGGCGAAATTCGTAACGCCCAACTGCAGGTAGTTGTCTAAGCGCATACGTGCCCAGCCTCACGTATCGTGTAGTATATAATTATAAGGTGGAGTAATGGTGCCAAGCGGTGATGTTTTGCATTGCTTATCGATGATTAACGAGCGAGATGTACACGATATTCCACTGTGCACACAAGAGCCGGTGTAAAAAGTGCAGGTTATGCTAATTCGTCGGCGGCGAATCGTTGAATCGAATAATTTTCAATCATTATCGTTTGCGATGTTGAGCAATCGTCGCAGTTGCACAGAGCGACAAGGATATTATACCATCGACGCTACACTTGCTTCGCAGACGAAAGTGCATAAACAATCAAACGCACTGCGGTAATCGCTTATCTCTAATTTAGATAATCATTTTACTTGGGCTTTTTGGCTATAAGAGATGTTTGTATCTTATTCCGTGATGCTGGATTATGATGAATATGATCCTTTGATCATTCTTTATCTCATTCTCTGTCCTTCCCCTTTGGTTTGCATGAATCGATGAACCTGTCCGAGAAATTCGAGTTCGTAAGGACGAGCGCAGGCCACGTCCCACGCTGCGATTCTTTATTTTCTTCGTTTTGCTTTTTCTCGTAACCTTATTCTCTCATCGCTCAATCAGCGCACTAGTTATATGCATCTTTGTGAAGAAAGAAAAAAGGGATCGAAACGTATTGCGACGAACTTTCGTTTGTTGTCGTCTTTTTTTTTATCGCGCATACTTAATACACGAAAATATTAATGTAATTTATCGACGAAAGGATTGTAAACATCATTAATTAGTATAATATTATTATCGAAAATCCTATTTTGCTGATTATCCATTCCATTAACTCGCGAATCACGTGAATTACACGTATAATAAATAATAATTTAATCTTGCGCAAGCTAAGTATTCGTATCGAAACGAAAAATTATGACAACGAGATTTTTTTCAACGATATACGCTAAACTGCGTAAACAATGATTGCAACATTAACGGACAACTTCAAGTTTCTTTCTACGATCGAGCCGAATAAATTAAGTTAAGTGGCAGTCAACTAAAAACATGCCCTAGGAATCATTTATAATCTCGAGTTTCGTCCGATTACCACACGCAGCCTATCGCTCCGATTTTTCTCTTTTTTTTCCGCGTGGCAATAACTCAAATGTAGAGATCCAACGAGTGTAACCCTATACACACGCGTATCAAGTCAAAAGTTAGTCACGAGACTCCAGCATTGGAATCATCCCATCACACGTGCGCTCACACATAATTCCCATTTAAACTGGGAAAGAAAAACGAGGGAATCAGTAATAGCGATTATTCGCGGCGCTCGTCACCAACGCTATATACATGCATATATGCAGCGAAGGAGGAAAAAAAAGAAACATTGCGCAATAACGAGCTGTAATGAGTCGTAAAAGGTCTCTCCGGTGTTCTATGCCAAGACTCGCGACTATAAATTTTCGGTGCGGCTGCGCGATTTTTTCTATTTGTTTTTTTTTTTTTTTTTTTTATTATCTCTGTTTTTCTTACACGGACCGCGGCAGCTGTAACGCTCGCGCGAATTTTTCAGATCGTATAATCGATTGGTACACGCGGTGAGGTAATGCGATTAATTGATTGCGTCCGTGAATTATTGGCGAAGTGTCGCGAGCGATGCGCGGCTTCGTGTGTTTTTCGTTTGATTATGTGCGAGCGAGCTTTCATCGGTCGTTAAGCGATGAGAGATGGTTCGCGGCTTGAATTAATCGAAGATCGTTTCCTCGATTATCCGATCGAGTATATAACGTTTGAATAGTCTTTTTTCTTGCGCTCGATTTCATACACGAATGCGAAGCAACGAATCTCATAAACCCGGGATCGACTGGGATTTTCAAGGCTTTTTATCAAGGCTTTATATCATATTTAAAAATTTCGATTGATCGTTGTACGATTTTACACGAGAGACTGTTCTTATAACAGAAACATGTTGCGCTTTGAAAAAAATTATATTAACTAGTGCAGAGTCAATGAAACTGCCTATAGTTACGTGTCGAGCCCTATACCAAAGGAAAAAAAATCTCTGGCAGAACAATGAAAGTGGTCCACTGGTATAGTCACGCGAAAACGCGGCCCCAGAAAATAGTGAAATTTCACACTTTTTCCGCAGCTCGAAACGCGCGCGATAAATGAAATCCTAGATAATATTATCGCGACTCACGTTCACATATATATTCGTGCTACTGCTTTTGCGAAAGGCGCGCGATGTGATATAATAATAATAAAAAAAAAAAGTGCAAAAAGTAATAAATCAAGCGACCGCCACGCTATAATGTGATCCCATATAATATGCACACCATACGCGCGCTATGTATCTCGTTCTAAACGTTAACTGAGCAAGGTATTTATTTTCACCTCCTTATCGGTTCTCGCAATTAATTTAGCTTCTTTCTTTCTCTCGCTGTTCTCGTCTTCTTCTTCTTCCATCTATCGGCCTTGGAGGCGCTCTAGGGTAACGCACTCGATATCGTGCTGCACCTGAAAAGAATGCGCGCGGTTAGAATGAAAAGGACGCGGTAATAATAGCTGTACAAAGTATCACAGCTGCAGCATCGTGTAGTAAGTATTTCCCAGCGCGCTGAAACCGATTGAATCCTGGAATAACGGATCCAAGTTACGATAAATCGCTTGATCGATCCTCATCTTTCGCCTCGTTAAATACACCTCACCTCGTTGATGCACCTTACACGTTAGATATATAAAACGGGTCTCCGTATACGCTTACCTGCGCGATCGACTCTCTCGGCTGCACTGCTCGCCTCTTGTGTACGTCATTCGCGTGTCCACACGCCCATTATACCCAAACAAAATAAACATTAAAATCGAGGCGTCGTGCTAATGTATATATGTATGTATAGTCATCTCGGCTTCGTCTGCTCGCCAAGTGTTACGGATGCGCTGCCGCATCTCTCGCGAGTCCTTTTGCAAATTATACAACTTCGCGCTTGCCCGTGCGCAGAGAGCTAATAATATCGAGAAGCTCAAAGGCGCAAGAACCGCTCGATATATTGCCGGATTTATCGTCCGCAGCAGGTTGGGAAAAAATGAATTAAGGCTACGTAATTATATCGTGAACTGCGACACGTGAAAAAATTTCGTACGCGAAAATTCAAGCCTTGAGTTGTAATGTATTGCAACGAAAAGTTTGAATTTTGTTTGATCGTGTGATTTAGGATTTACTTTATATAGTGTTTTATATATGAGGTGTGCAGTGAGTAATTTATCGGTGGGAGAAGAAATAAAAACGTTGCTCGAGCGAGAGGAAATAAAAATTTTGCGGAAAATGATTTATTGTTCGCGCTAGAAACGAGTACTTATACTTATGTACGAGTCGATGCAAAGTGTTTGTTGTCATTTATCATTACATCGGAATATCGTAAGCGTACAGTTTAAGGTTAGGCGCAAATATTTATCGTTCTTTTTTTTTACTTCGAGCGCGAGGCATAAATTAATGCAGCGAATAGAATATTTTCCTGTCGCGGAAAAATACAAATGAGCATTGATTAATGTTGTGATTAATTGACACCAAGTTGTTAAAAAATCGCACGTATAGTTAAGGTAAACGAACCTGTAGTAATTATTGTCCCACTTTGGGTGGGTGAGTCAGTTTTATTGAGTGTCTGTATCAGCTCATTTATTATTTACTTTTGTACGTATCCGCGAGCCAGTATCTAATTGAATCATTTATCATAATAATATATATACTCATGTTTCTTCATTTTTTAAAATTCTATCTATACATTATCTTTCTATGCGACAGCACTTGTGTACAATAACAGTGCTGGCAAAAATACCACTATCTCTAAAACTGTTTGATCTATAAAATAATAAACACGTATTCCTAAAAAAAAAACCCTTAACCTTGACACAAAAATCTCGCGTCGCACAAAAAAAAACCAAAACAAATCGCAATTACCTTTCATCTATATGAGTAAGATTATTCGGAATCAGCTCTATTTCCTCTACGAGCCGCCGAGCGTCAGAGGTATATAAACGCATAGATTATACACTTTAGCGGCGAGGCTCGTAAAACCCATGGAAGTCGGAGAGTAGACACTTCCTCGTACGTCAATCCTCGGGACACTGCGAGGCTTTGACACGAGGCTGTCTATACCTCGACAAGTGATGAATCCCTGTATACCTCCCGGACAAACGCGCGGCTCTGCGCATAAATCATGCATCTGAGCGGACTTGACTTGTCTTATATTTCTTGCCCCTCGAGTCTCTATACCGGTCCCGCGTGTGTTGTGTAGAAAATTTGACACGCACGCACCGTATTATGCAGCGTCCTTCCTCTCATCCTGTGTCCTGCCATGACGGGGTTCGTTGATCCTTGCGCTTACATTATATGCGCTGCTCGAATATTTCAGCTTCCTGTGGTCTGGTGCGGCGGACCAAGTTTTGTCTAAAATATTTCATTTCGTATAGTGGATGCTTTTAATAGGATATTTGAACTTTATATATAAATTGCCTGTTTTCTCAGTGATTTAAATTGTTTTTATTACCAAATTGATATTTTCAATATGAATTTTGAAGAAACGCGTTTGAATTCTACCAATAGCGCGTGTTAAAATTCCATAAATCTATACGACGTTTATATTTAAAAAGTGCGACGCGATAAGAAAAAAATTCCGCGCATTCTTTGCCAAATTGGTTTTTACGTCAAACTCTGGTTATTATGGAAATGTTTAAAAATCACGTTGTTACAAATTATAATTTTATAAGGATAGAGGCTTACACTACGATCTCAATGAATATACCTATACCTATATATATATATATATATATAAATAAAAAGCTTCAGCAGTTCATCCAGAAGAATAACAATGCGCAACTCTTGCCAGCTGATCGCCTCACGCTCTCGCAGCCCGCGTCTTCAGCTCGAAATTTCTAGACTTCGCATTATAAAATCGCCTTCTCAGCATATACTCGAAAGAGCTGCACCGCGCAGATCGCGGATATTCGCTTCCTCAACCGAAACTTCGACACCTCGCCATACCACGGGCCACGAAATATTTATTACGCTACACAGCTACCTTCCCTCCTTTCTAGCAGCAGCAGCAGCAGCAGCAGCAGCAGCAGCCGCCGCGCGTTGTTGTCGGTGCGTCGTTGAAAATGCAACAGCGCGCGCCCGAAGCCTTCGAATGCGCGAACGCCAACGGAAATAGACGTCGAGAGAGAGAAAGAGAGAGAAGGCTTAGCTTCAGCTATAGCCTATGAGGGAGAGCCGGTATAGAGCCTTTTAGAAAAGAGCGTCTGGCGTGCTGTTCTATACCGTTGAACGATGACAAGCGCCTCGGTCGAGCAGCGGCCGAGCCAAAATAACTGGCTCTATAAGCTGACAGAGAGAGAGAGAGAGGAAGAGAGAAGGAGAGGGAGAGAGAAACATGTGTGCAAAGATAGAGGGTGGCATTTATAGAAGGAAGAAATGGGATAGCCTGGACGATGGATTCTTTTTGTGCTCTCGGCGCCGTTTTGGTGTACTGCAGACTGAGATTTCGATGGAGGCTTTTTTTTTTGGTGGGTCAGGTTTAATTGCAAATGACAGATCGATCATGTTGTTGAGATTTCCAATGTTCGACGTAATTAGGTAATTTATCACGATATTTTTTTATTTGAAGTGCTCGCAGCCCCCAGAGTTCAGACGCAGTTGATAAGTTTTTTTTTCAACTTTTGAGGTTGATTACGGCAAATATTGAAACATTGGTAATTTTTTTAAGTCGATTGATCGACTGCACCATTATCTGTCAATTGATATTTTTGTGTTTTTCAATTCCCTGCAGCTTTAGATACGCGATTGAACTTTGAAAACTTTGGAAAACAAATCACCGTTTGCAAGTATAAATATATATAGATAATATTAAAATAATTAAATTTTAAATTAAACGAGGATGATTAAAAGAACATGTTTAACGCCGCGAGACAGAGTCTAAATTAAAATAACAAGATAAATGAGGGTGAAGTTAAAAATAATTAGCTACTTTGAAGTAAGAGAAAGGATTTTACAAAAATAGTTGTAAACTTAAATAATCAATTTGACTTTTCAAACAGTCGGGAATAAAGACGTCTGCGCGCGGTCTTTCAGAAGTGCTTACAAAAGAAGAAAAACTTAGAGTTTGTATTTTTCGTTCTGGCAAGAGTAAAAAGGGATTTTTTTCACAAAAATTTTTTACTGATTTAACGTAGTGCTAGAAATTATCATACCTTAATATTAACATTAAACAAATATTAATTAAACTCGAAGAATTCTTTCATTGCTTTCGTAAGCAATTGATCACGGGCGATTTTATCAGCTGGCAAGTACTTAACGAGCCGTTGAATCATGCCTTTAGTCTAGAAAGCGAGGAAGACCGGGCGGAGCGTGAGATCGAGCCGTATAGCTAACTTAGAGGAGCGCGCGCAGAAATGAAGAACGATTTTCGAGAAAAAATGCCCGGGAAAGAAGTATACAGAGGCCCATGCCTCAGAGGCTGTGTTCTTCTTCTACTCTTCGCTGTCGTGTTTTTCTTTTTTAACGGGCGACGAGAGTTGAATGGGATCTAGCAGCCGCCGGCGTCGTGTATCTTGATCAGATGACGGAGCGACCGAACCTTTATTTCCTTCACGCGATCTCTTATACTCGGAAACTCTAAAGAACCAGTTCCATCTCGATGAGAGGAAATATTTGTATAAAAAAACGTAGGTGGGGGGAGGGGGAGGATTATTGGTTGGTATAGGTATTTGTGGAATGGAAAGTACGTATATATATATGTGGAAAAAATTTTTATCTGGGAAGTACCACGAATATCGTCCTTGAAACGGATTGACGCAAAGAATAATTTACTTACTTGGCTTTTATCGGAATACAAATACAAAAAAAAATCTGTATCGCAGTATTTTCAGACATGGGCTTTTTTTTTCTTAGGGAACAGTCGACTTGCGTTATCATAATGTATTATTTTAACTCGTGACTATATGCTGGCCGGGAAAACCACATTTGACCTCCCCACCCCCCATGTATAACTTTACGTTGGTGTACACGCAATGTACAATATAGCAACACTTGGATATCAAATATTTCAAATCTAAGATGCATCGATAGCTTTAACGAAGAAGATTATAAAAAAAGACAACGCAGAACTAGCGATAGAGAGAAAAATTTTATAGCGATAAGTGCCATGCGATACCGAGCAAATCCCATTGGCGCTTACGAAGACAAGAGACACGTTATGCGCTTCGATTTCGCTCGCAAACGAGACTCGAGCGGCTCTGAACCTTGAACTTACGTATTCAAGCTACGGCGGAGGCGCGTGTATATATATATACACATACACATGATTTTCGAAGAGCGACTGAGAGAGAGAGATATTTAATTTTATATCGTGACATACATTTACAAGAAATGACAGTAGTGCGACCGCGGCCTGCATTATGTAAATTATAATGTGGTGTGTGCGACATCGCTCTTGTATATATATAGCATCGATGCTACAATTTAAAGGACTGCGCGCAGCAACTTGAATTCATTTTATTTCTCAGTGCTGTACATCTTAGAACACCTTGAATACATCTCTGCTAATCTGTCAGTGGAGCGAACTATTACGATTCGCTGAATTTCGAGCTCTCATTATGCAGTGCTAAATATTATATGCGCGTCGTTATACAATCTATATTTGCATCAAAGAAATCATGCGTATAAGCTACAAACTTTTACAAGCTACTTAAACACGAAGCCACTTCAAACATTATACAATCCAATAATTTTCCATCAATGTTTGACATGAAAATGAAATCAGGCTTTCCGTGCTTTTTATAGCTGCACACCAACTCAACAACACGTAACGATTTCCAAGGAAGTAGGAGTATAAGCAGCGGCGGTATATGCGTGCAATCACCGCAAGTGGGCGCGAGGGAATCGGTTCCGAGGAAACGAGAAATTCACTGCGAGCACGTCGACCCGGCCGCAGGAAACCGCAGACGATCCGCGACCCGCCGCTGCAGACTATCTATACACCACTCCGCGCGTCCAAAACGCCCATCGGCCAGCAATAGCCTGCGAGAGCCTAAAACTCGCTAAACAATGTAGGAAGAAGAAGAAGAAAAAAGAAAGAAAGTAAAAGAGGCTGCGTGCGAGGCAGAACGAACAGCTCACAAGGGAGAAGGGAGAGAAACCACGAGAGTAAAGTCTGCGGTCTTTTGCGCGAGACGCCGCGATCGAGAAAATAAAGGAACGAAGGAGAAAGGAGAGAGAGGTAGAGAGAGCGAGAGAGAGAGAGAGAGAGGGGCAGGTGTTGGCTGGGAGCAAACGCGCTGCAGAGCAACAGCTTCCACTCGACTGGCCGCTCTTCTTCTTCTGCTTCTTCTTTTTCTTCTTCTTCTTCTCCTCCATCTCCTTAACATCGTGTATGCCGTTCCCTTTTTGTTCTTTCTCCCGACTCGCATTCATCCCTTGCCTGGATGCCGCCGACTCCGACGTCGTCGTCGTGTCGTCGAACCCGAAAGGCCGACGACTTTTTCCCTGGGCTCACGCATATATATATAGGAGAACAGCCGCTTCTGCCGCCGCTGTTGCTGGCCTGTGCGCCGCCGTTTTCTGCCCAAAAAAAAAAAGAAGACCAAGTAGAAGGCGCGAGAGCCGTGCGTCTACGTGTGTCTATGCGTGTGTGTGTATCTGTGTATGTGGCTTGACCTTCGTTGGGACACACACTGTGGAGAATGGTCATTGGTTCGTTAGCCCCATCGGCACTCGGGGCCTTGATCTGACTGCCGAGAGACGCGGAATTAACAGTTATGGATGTGTGTGTGTGTGTGTGTGTGTGTGCGCGCGTGTTTATGTGTGTATGGCGCCGAGAGAGAGAGATAAAACTCACTATTAACCTCCTTTGTCCCACTGATCCATATGCATTTCTTTTTCTTTTTTCGAGGGATGGGTTGTGTTGGAGGTTCATTTCCATTGTTTGGCGGTCGCAACGATCTGGTTTTCAGGAATTCATCGCACGGTAAGGGAACGTGATTGCGGCCTTCCCGGTGCTGCTGCCTCGCACCGTGCGGTTATACCTTTTACCATACATCCTTTCCATAGCTCAAACACTTTAGCATTCGAGTGGCCATTAGACCAAAATTCTTTTGCACAACTTGTCTGGAGAACAGATCTTACTTTGTTACCCATTACAGTAAAACAAATATCGGCGACTGAAAAGAAGTACAGTGATCCTCTACATTCCAACCCATTACTTTCCATCTTTACCAATTCACACAAGACAATTGGAAAGTTCAAAATGATATTCGCAATTCAAAATCCCATCCATAAACGAGCGCAAATGCAGAGTAATGGCTTCTTAACACAGTTTAAATGAATCAACGCTATATAGGCCTCGCGCGACCTTTATAATACGTCTTTGTTCCAATTTAATGCCCATGGCGGGAAAAAAAAGAAAGAGCGAGAAGAAAATTAAGGATGAATAAGCGGGATCGCCACGCAATTCCATCAGCTACTAAATAACAAATCAATCGCGACGTCGTCGTCGTCGTCTACTCGGGGCATTGATTCTCCATAATTGCTCCTTCACACGCGCTTCTCCACGTGACACATGTCTGTACATGTGTGCGAAGCAATGTATGTAAGATGAGACGATCATCCTGGATTGACAGGAGGCAAAAATCGTTGTACACGAGAAGCCAAGAATCGGTGCACATTCAATGGATAAAGCAGAAGCCAGTGAAGATCGTTTGTTTGATCATCGGGATTCCGGGAATATTCGTTATCCAATCCCACGAGCATTTATGCGCGAGAAACGCTTTTTTAGCAGGACTGATTAGACTGTAGTTCCGCGTATATATATATATACCGAAACGGCCTTTGTTTTTGTATCGACGCCTTGTCATCGCCGTTTTTTATTTGACTCTTTTGATTGCACATATACGCACACACTACATATACAAGATTCGCAGGAAATGGCATTTCTGCCGAAGCGTATGAATTGTCAGCGTTTGCGTGTAGGTAGTGACAGGGAACAATCTTCTCAGTTACATTATAAATGAAGCGAGTCGGATGAGAATTATAAGCGCTGCCTATTAATAGCAGTGAGTAAGTCGAGTATATCAATTATTTATAGTTACTTCCCCATCCGATCCCTGATAATGCGAGATATTAAAAAAGGTAAATATGTGTGTACATCATGATACCATAATGAATGAACAAAGCAAATATATATATTATACATATTTCACTATCAAAAATACATATATTTATAAGACGAATTCACTTTTTCATAATCTTCGCGATGTCTCAATTCATCTGGACAGCAGTCCAGCAAAGTGTGTTAACTACAATTTGCATAAATTCCAATGCCAAAATAAGCCAAAAGATTATAACATGTACAGAATGATGGCAGCGTTGCCTGGAAGTTGAATGAAGACCTGAGCATTAGCATCTCCGCATGGATTAGCAACACGAACGCTTTACCTGGGGCGGCTCGTCATCATAATAAAATCTGGATTTAACCGGCTTCGCGCTTACAATAATGTTTCATTCGGGTTTCTCGTACCTGCCCGTTTTAATCGGCATGTATATCCTGGAGTGGACTGCTCAAAACTCAAGAAGAACAAAAAAGAATGGAAAACGAGAAATGTATTATATCGCTATCGTTAGGATCTGAACTTTGTAGAGTGGCTCTGATTCGATATCTCTTGGTTACGCGAATCATCGAGCAATTACACATTTTTGCGATACGGAAGGTAGTTTCCGATAAAAATTACTGTGAATTACCGCCGGCTATTTATTCAATTATATACGTGCGGGATTAAAGTGAATAAGCTTAGCGTGCAGCGTGAAAAAAAAAAGAATCGTTAACGCGTCTAGTTCGTGATCCGATCGCTTTATCATGATGTACATTCGTGATACTTAACGAGTATTGCAGCTGCATATTTGTAATCTTACCTATTCTACATCTGGTGTTTCATTGCCTCATAAGCTATGCGCTTTGTGCAATATCAAAACATTAAAGAGTTCCGTTAACTAAGTTGAATAAATAACGAAACTTTTATAGCTTGGCTATATAAAATTCGTTAATTTAACGCATATATTCAGGCTATGCCGCTCACGTCAATGCAGAATTAAGTAAACTGGAAAAACCATTTGGAACGAAAAAAAAGTAAAAAAAAAGGAAAGGTTTTGATTGCATCGATCGTCTGTATACGTACATATATACCGACTTACCGCAGACGCCCAACGCTGCGGGTAGCTTGCGCGTATATATAAACACAAAATGCTTCTATAACAAAGGAAAGCTTTGTGTATGGCAAACACTGACCAGATGCAATGTCGTCTAAAAATAATGGTAAATATTGCGCGATTATAAGGTTAATCAAGATTATTATTATTCCCCGTATATCCAGCGTCCGGTTAAGCGAGCCGCTACTAATTCGATGCTCTCGATAATAATCGATGTAGGATAGTCACCGAGAAAAAAGTGGTTATTTCGAGATGAAAGTTAACACTCGCTGGAAACTCTAACGGTACCATTATAAATACCTTTATCGCATCTACACATATATAAAGAATCTAAAAGGCTAACCTGATTTTCCACCCTATCTCAAAATCCAAGCAACATTAATGAAGCGCAATAAAATCACTGGCATTCTACACAACTGTTTGCCGCTGTCGCGGCGTACGGCTCCTATTCATCGTTTCTCCACTATCTATCGATCGATATAATTTCAATCGGAAGCTACCGTTAATGCTCCTTTAAAAGTGCACTCGAAACGAAATCAGAGACCGCACCGATAAACTGTATATTCGAAGCAAGAATATACCGAAAAACTCCCTTGGATATGGATACCATTAGCTCTCGAGTTTGCAAAAGGTCCCGTTGCATAAGAACTCGAGATAAGTATATATAAACTTGGAGCGGCTGCGAGAGTTTTTGGAAGCTCGTACGTGTGTGTGTGTGTGTGTGTGTGTCAGCGGGCCGCGAGCAAAAGAAAGCTCTCGCGGAGTCTGCAATGACGTCAACGGTGATTTTCGTGGAAGTGCGCGCAGAAGTATATAGAGGTACACACACAGACACACACTCGAGATCTGCGCCGAATTTAAAGATCATTGTGCACTCTCGCGCGCGGTATTAACCTCTTCGTAATATTATTAACTTGGCTCGCTTCTGGTGCTGCTGTTCTCGCTCTCTCTCTTATTTCTCGTCTATTTTCAAAGCCGGGGGGGGGGG
>UELU01144911.1:95165-144373 GCA_900490025.1 Megastigmus dorsalis
GCGAGTACGCAGTAAAAAAACACGCGTATCACGTCCGACGCGTGTACAAACTCTTCCGATATATATATATATATATATACTCGTTTTCATATAGCTGTATTTATTTTTGGCCATAGCATTACTTTCATCGCGCGTTAATTCAATGTTGTTAAACCCTGAAATGGAATCGGAGCTGCTGGTGGGTAACGCGGCGAGCTCTGATCTCAGCATTTTCCAAGCGATATTATGCCTCGCTGGGCACGTAGACGCGGCGATCCTTGATCCTATATAAGAACCAAAATCCTCGCGTCGAATAAAGGAAAGCAGGCCAGAACAGCGCGCTTCGCTTACAGCTGGCACATCCTTGACCAATTCCAAAAAGCCGCAACTCGGCCAGGAGGAAAAACCGTATAGGCAGAGCTTTCCAGAAGCGTATATAAATTACGTGCATCCGTTGAAAAGACATTACGTCGTCGAAAAATATCGCGTATATATACGCGTGATGCAAAATCTTCTGCTTAATCGCTCGCTCGCTCGGAGGAAAGACTCGTCGAGATGTATATCCTTACGACACCCGCGCGCGAGACACGGAGATAGAGAAAGAGAGAGAGAGAGAGTGAGAGAGAGAGAGAGAAGAAAACTTTGTTCAACAGAGTGCGAGAGCGCGACGTAATGTAACGCCGCTCACTTTGGGCCGTATGGATGGCGACTACGGCGTCGTTGTATGTGGGACACGGACGCTTGAATCACGGCGCCTCTGTCCCGTGTCCGACTTGTGTCTGGCTCTGTGTGCATGTGCGTGTATGCGCGGACTGTGTGTCAAGACCAAGCGATGGCGACGAGCTCGCACCGCATTTCGCTCGGCCAATGAAAGTGGACTGTCGGAGAAAGAGCTTTGCGGCTTATATCTCTCTCTCTCTCTCTTTCTCTCTCCTTTTTCCTTTTTTTTGCTTTTTGCCTTTTCGCAAATCGCCGTGCGGTCTCAGGGGAATGACGAAGGGTTTGGTAACGAATGGATTAACTTTCTTGGTTACCCGTTTCGACTATCAACTGTTCTTGGAAATGTTGGAAAGATCAAAAAAATAACTCGATCTATAAGAACATCGAAATAAGTATATAGATCCAGTTTCGATTGCGACCAGTTTAGTTCAGCGAATTCGTGGAAAATCTAAAACCACTCCTGCGCATGTTTCCTACTCTAGATAAAAAGAAGCGCTTCCGTGCCTGATCGCATGGCCGAACCGTTGCTCCAACAACAAAACTAACGAATAAAAAAAAAATACTAACTTGGTTCCTGTGCATCACGCTCAACATCCCGGATGTGGATGAAAAAAAGTGTACCAAGACTACTACAACGAAGCTGATGGTCACCCCAATAAACAGCCAAAAGATTGGAAAGTGCGTGCAAATATACAGCCACCCACGCACACCTCAGCAGCTCTTGCCTTCATTTAGCCGTTTCTTTTTCCCCGGGGAATTGGGACTTTGACGCGTCTCGATTTCACTCGAGCTGGGGACCTGCAGCAGACGCAAAGCAGCAAAACCGTCAGCGGATCGTATAGGTGGAAAATTACCGAGTGTACAGAGTTGGCTAACAATCGTTCGCGTCTCGCTGAGCAACGGTTTTGCGTCGCGCAGATCTTATACCTATATATAACCTTATCGTCGTGTATAGCTGTTACTTTCGTGCAGCGGCGCCAAACTTAACAGCTAACCATCATAAGCATTGCGCATCCTGCGGTTTCGGTGCGGTCGAGGCATGAACTTTTCCTGACTTACTGCAGCATCATTTTGTATGGCAGTTGCTTGCTAAGTCGCGTATATTCTTTTCACGACGACGGGCATGTGTTTTCAGAAGTTTCTTGGTTATACACTCGAATTTGAAGGACCCAAGGACCGTTGGTCTTGTTAATAACTATAAAGCCGCCGCTCTAAAAATAATTATTTTTATGAGACTTTTTCGAGAAACGCTTATTCCCGCTTATTGTTATAGATCCTTTTTATATCCATTTTCCAAGCGAGTTTCCAAGTCCATGAACGGAAATATCACATTGTCCACCTTCGAAAATATCGACGTTGAACATGGTCATTTGCGCGTAGCGAGACGGTCTCACGAATGAATTTCCCTCGTTCCTGAGCTATACACTTCCTTCTCGGCAAATCCAATTTTATCCATCTATACCGGTTCACATTAATACTCAATTCGGACTACTCGCTCGTGCAACGAACAGTAATAAATTTCTTCATTGATTCGAGGTCCTCAGAGGTGCAAGACCCACGTGTTCTCCGCAACTCTCCCGCAGTTATTATGCAAAAAAAAAAGTCATTTCCCGTTCTAAAATAGTCACTGATGTCGGTAGCGAGCGTGTGCATGACATATTGCCACACAATCGGCTTGGATAAAGCCCACACTCATTATAGAACTGAACGAACGATTGAATAAACTATCTTCTATCCAATGTATAGCAATAGTCGCTAGTGAATGAGCGATGATAAAAAAGAAGAAAAAAAAGGAGAACGACGTATCACAGAGGCGGCTATAAAAATCCGCGCTTACATGCACACACAGGAGGCGAGAGAGATGAGCGGTGCTCGTCGCTGCGTAAACGTGAACGACGTGCAAGTAGTCGCGCGATGACGTCAGATATATCCTCAATGCGCTGCTGCTGCTGCGGCTGCTGTTTCACGCTTCTTTCGCATGATCGACTATATACCATCGATCTATTCTCTCACATATACACTCGTGGTATTGTCGTCCGGCTGCGACTGCGTCACCCAACAGCCACCGCAGTTCCACGTGCATTTGCCGCCACCGCCGCCTAGTCCCCACCAAATGGAAAAAAATGACATTTTGTCTGTGCGCCCACACGCGCGCGGCCCTAGATGTGTGAACTGCTGCGCCTTTTGAAAAAGAAACAAAACAAAAAAAAAACAAATGTACGTATAATTTATTTTCGTAATAGGAGCTGCTGTGTGTGAGCTCGCATATTGAAAGGCTTGTCAATTTGCAGGATCCGCGTATTAGTCGTGCAGATAAACTCTTGAGCGCGTGTACATATATATGAGCGTGAGCTGGCGAATAAAGCGAAGTCGATCTATTGTGTACCAGTCGCTGCTGCCGACGCGGATAATAAACTTTTTTACACACCTGGCGCACTTTGCATCAAAAGGTGAGAGATATCTTTGTTTTTTTTTTCTTCAGTTTTTAAAGGTATGACGCCATACGAAGCGATTAGCTGCAGGTGACCGCGATAACTTTATTTTCAAGTTTTCGAAATAAAAGAACGCGTGTCGGGGGACTTGAAACTCACCTCTGCACACCCGTGTTGTGCACCTTATTCCGGGGCGCGACACCCAAGATCCAATCGATATTTTCAGATTATCGTGCAGTTCAACAAAGTACACATCGAGCCTTTTCATTTTGAACGAGCGGTCGGGCTCGTTTTAAATACTGTTCTACAAACACACACACACACAGAGAGAGAGAGAGAGAGAGAGATAGGCCGTTCATGGGCTAGAGTGCAAGCAGTCCCAGAGAGTTTATAACATTCCGCAGTAGCTTTACGAGCAAGTCGCTCTGCACGATAAATGCACGTGGGCTGCAGGCGTTAAAGGGAGAGTATAGTAGCTGATCTCCGCGGGTGTTCGAGTCCGAGAGCCAAGGCTGCAGCAGCTGATTTTTCGCAGCTTGTCGCCCGACACAAAAGCCTCGTGCTATTTTTTTACCCTCGAGGGATTCTATTTTTTTTTATCCTCTCTTTTCTACTCCCACACACGTGTTACGCTCTTTTCAGTCTCTCGCGTTCTGCAAGGCCCGTATATATATATACGCGTATCCGCAGCTTACGCAAAGCCTAGCTGCAATTACGTTGCGCGCGATGTGAGCAAGGCTGCTTTGGTGCGTGCAAAAGGAAGGCACGTGAATGAAAAGTCGGAGAGAGAGAGAGAGAGTGCATTGGAGTTCAGGGGAGAGTCTCCTGTAGGTTTTGTTGCGCTAGAGTTGATTTTATCATTCCTCGGGGGCATCATACTTGTGCTCTCGGAGAAACAGATGTTTTGTGCACAAGCTACGAGTGGACATTTAAAAGCTTGATGAGACTCCCCCCGTAGGTCGTATCGAGTTATATCCTTTATACTTTATAACTAATTTGGCTACAATTTCAACTGAACATTGGAATTGAGATATATTTCATTCTGAATTGAGATATATTTCATTACTGATACTATCATGGTTGAATTCTATATGTGGAGAATTAAAATGAAAAATTCATGGATGGATATGCTGTGAAAATAGATATTTTCCTCTTTTACTTGGATTTATATTTACCTTGACATGTGTCTTTGAATTACATACTTGGATAACAATCAGTAATATTAATACTTTAATACGTAGGTTTTCAGAAAAATATCAAATTCAAAAAAAAACATGCGCATGTAAAGTCAAGCCATTTTTCCTGCAAGTGATAGCGTTTGCGCGTTTCCGTTTCGAGAACGCCATTTACCAAGCGATTTCTGTGTATAGTACGCGCGTATGTACACGAAAAAGAAAAACATACGAAAATAAACAAACGACTCGAAGCAAGGAAAAAAAGGAGCACGAAATCTTTAAGATTCATAATGGTCGCTTTCCGGAAAAACCAGTTTTCTTTGGCTCTCGCGCTCAACGCACGCACAGAGACGTCGTCGCTATATATATGAACCACATAATTGACGTGTAATTGAAAATAAATATAAAAAAGAAAAATATCGACGGAAGGAAACAAAAAACGAGTATAATGTTCAAACTCGCGCTTGTGTGTTACAGATCCGCCGGCCGACAGCGTTTACATGATATGCGGAGTACTGATCGCCATGGTCCTTGTCGGCATCATCATCGTCCTTCTCGCCGTCACGATCAGGTAAGTCAGCTGATAAGAAGCTCTCTTCACTTATATTATACGCGATGCTGTTTAAGCAGCGTACAGATATCTATGGTATTCCTCTTGTTTTCGTTTGCGCGCTGAATTCTTTTTAATATTTATGAGACTGCGGTGTCGCGATAGTCTGCACATTTTGATAAACGCGTAGTTGAGACTTTTGCGCTGCTCGGCGGAAATCGGATTGAAAAACTTGTTTGGGTTTCGGTTTTGAGTTGTTTTTTCGTCTGTAATTGATGTGTTGATTTTTCGCTCCGCGTTTTGATTGGAAGCGATTTTAATAATTCTCGAATTATTACTGAACGAATTAGAATTTCATTTCAATTAAAATTCAAAAATCTGTTTTCAAAGGTGTGTAGTTTAAATTGGAATATTTTAAAAAAAAAGTAATCGTATTTAAATTTTTTTATGGAAAGCAGTACACGAGGAAAACTATTCATGTTTGTATTGATTTTTGGACAAATGGTTGTTTATTAACACAAATGTTATAGATTAAATCTAAATATGTATTGTACTCAAGTAAATTTCTATTCAAGCTAATAAATGTTTTAATAAACAGCAGGTTGTCCAGTATATAATTACAATAACGGGTAAACACGAAGCAACTTCATTATTTCAAAATACACGACGTTCCTTTGACACAATTGTATCTTTTTTTAACTTTAACTTTTTTTTTGAGTATATATATATATATATATATATATATTAGCTTTCTTAAGTAGTTTCCCTACTGAAAGCTCAACAAAACATTTATTTAAGGAAATACAATATCCGAAAAATAATGTCAAAGTCACGAAAAAATTCTTAACTAAAGAGTCGAATTAATAAATATTTTTTTCATTGGTTCTCATTAATTAAAATGCACAGTATGAAGCGAAACATTGAAGTTATTTCGTGACCACCCTGTATGTGCAATAAATATAATGTTAATTAATAGTCCTTCAAGCTAAACAGCCTCGTGAGCTTATGAGTTTCGAATACAAAAGAAGCATCGACCAATTTTCGAATGTCAAATTTCTTCCCTACCTCGATTGCAATATCTATATAAGTAAGACCAGGGTCAAATAATATTTCATTTTCTTTTAATTACATTATTTATTTAAATCTTCAACATAAACGCATGAAAAGCAATGTCTTTTCTTTTTCCGCTTAACGCCATCCAATCGTCATTAGCATTGACGTATGCAATATTCTTATCTATTTTTGGCCTAATAGTAAACCAGTATAGAGCCGTAAAGCTCTAAAAATATATCAGTTCACTTTGCTCCGTGTTTAATAGCTCGAGGAAACTTCTCTTTCCCATTATCATTCAAACGGCCCAGGTCCAAAATAAGAATCGAATCGTTTGAATTGTACACCGCTATATAGCACACTGAACGTCCGAATTAGGAGTCGACTATATAACGTTGCGCGCACACTGAGAAATTCAGCGCAGAGCTCGGAGCAGCTATACAGTCGGGTTGAAATCGTTGACCGTTGGCCGTATTTCGCAGCGACGCGAATTGTGTTGGCCACTGCTGGTATGCGAGGCCCCATAGGAGAGTTTGTCAATTAAGGACAGCCGCGATAACATCTGCGGCAGCTCGAGACTCGCGGCGATCCCAGCGAATTATTATTAATTGCTATACGCAGCCGCGTGGCGTTTGTTTTGCGCGCGCCACGTCACATTTGCATTGTTTATGGATGTGTCTGTTACAATCGGCACACTTGCGGTGTACATCGGTACACGACATTCTGAAACTTTGGAGGATATAGAAACTTTCCTATTATATTCCAAAATTTAAGTACATACATGCTAATGCGCAATTTTAATGTATAGAGATTGCAATTACGTCTGTAAGCTTATGTCATTCACAACGTTTATTTTTCTGACTCAATCAATTGAAACTGCTGCGACTTTCGCTCGAGTAAATTAATGCAAGCAGCCTTTTATCAAGTGTATGGGTAATGTGTGTAATTGCATTATTGTTTAGAACGTCATTTTCGGTGTATAATAGGTGCGCCCCAGTATGACGAGGGCTAGTAACGTGTGTCATGTATCCCAGGCGCGCGGGAATACCGTGGAAAAATTAGTGTAAGCCAGGCCCGTAGCCAATTCACCTACTAAAGCCGCTAATTGACTAATTTCATTATATACCTCGTACTACACAACCCGGACGTCGACGCGCGTCACGCGGAAAATTTTTCCAATTCTCGATGGCGGCAAGTACCGAGCGTGTCCTCGCTGGCTCTTGATCTACGGAAATTTTTCATTTCGCGTCCTTTTCTCTCCTCTCGCGTATCTGTACATACACACAATTGCGCACGCACATTTGAGAGACGCAGCTGCTGTCGAGATCCACGAGCTCTCATGGAGACAACAAAAAAACAGAGCGAAACACTTGTTTTTTTGTTGTCGCCTTATGTGCGCGCGTTAACTTCTTGAATTGAAGATTCGAAAACAAAACTTTGCCCGGCGAAAGTGTCGAAGAGGCTATATAGAACGGATGTCTCGAACAGTCCGTAATTTATGTATAGGAGTGAAAAACAGCTGTTTTTCCGCGCGCTGTATGACTTAATCGAGAGATAAAAACAACATTAAAAAAACCGTATTTAGAATTGAAGAGGAAGCATAGCGATGCAGTCGCAATGAATGATTGATGTTTAATGTGCGACTGTTAAATTAAAAATTGTAATTTATCGTTGCTGAACAATTTGTGCTCCTCTCGGAATCTTGGAGCGGACGATTAAAATAATAAATTAAATCACCTCAAATTAATAACGCATATTTTCTTAATAAAGTAATTGTGTATAAGTAATTTTTTTATACCAAACAAGAACAACAACAACAATTTTAATTATATACTCATAAAATTTACCTTCTTATAATTATATTTTTCCTATTATAATGGTCGACAATTATATTTATAGCATAAGTTAAACAGCAGTCCTAAACTAGTCATACCTACGTAAGCACAATAATCACATATATGCAAATGCGCCAGATAGGTAAAATTTGAATCACAATGTAAATCGGCAATTTCACGTGCACGTCAAAGACAGGTGTAAAGTAAAGTATTGATCATAAAGACCCAAAACTAGTCTATGACTCCTTGCTCTACTGTAACACTTGCATTATAACCCTTAACACCAAACGCTCTTAGCCAATAATTTAATCGCTGGCTCACGTAAATATTCTCATGATTCCCCGGGGCTTTTCTAATCAAATAACTGAAAATTGGAGATTGGCCTGCTTAAATCAGCTTCTCCGACATTCCCTCGGATGGATTATCCACGAGTATTTTCACGGATTTCCCCCACTATACATATATACAATACGCAAACGTAACTCGCTCTCGAAGAGAGAAGTACAAGCTTACGTATATACCAGAATGAGCCTCTTAATGATATATCCAGATTATATGCATTGCGCCGTTACATGCGTTTCTTTCGAGGACATCGATTGAACTCTTAATCGATCGCAGTTCGAATTGTTTTCCAAGGATCTCGCCGTTCAATTGTACGCGTGGCTGCTGCCATTATAAAGCAATAATTTCTTTCTCAAGGACCTCGGCGCGCATAAATCTACTCGTGATTAGCGAGAAAATTTATATGAGTGTCGCGATTGTGCGGATGTATGATTTATCGAGCGATTTTTTGACTCTGTTTCTGATATAATAAGCGTATTAGCGATCCAGCGTATATCGGATACGGTATACGCTTGCATTTGATTGTAGTTGTTTATGCTTAAGTTTTTTCTTGAATAATGTTTATACATCTTTATTAATCTGTAATATACACTATGATTATTAAATTATAAAACCAATTTAAATTGTTTTTCTTATTAGTTTGTTTTTCAAAGCGATTGAAAATTCATAAAATATATATTAATACACATCAATAATTATAAAGTTATAAATGCCCAAATTAAATATAATTCATATGAATATATGTAGAATTAATAATTAGAAAGAAAAACTACCGCTAGAATAATTGGTCATTATTTGAAAAATAACTAAGCATGGAATATATTGCATAAAATTAGCTCGGAGCGTAAAACTGCTTCGCGAATGAAACCTTCCGCGCAACACTATTAAACCAATTGGAAAAGCTGTGAAAAAAAAAGTTTCGCCGCGCGTGTGGCAGAATCGATCAGTTTTGAATTCTCGAGGCTAGATTCATCGTACGAATCGTGTATACATATACATTACGACGGTAACTTCCGCATGGTGATTTGCAAATCCCATTGGATCTCGAGTGCGGAATATTTAACAGACCACCTGTGACGAATCAGCCGCGCGCTTGTATATACAAACACTCCAATCTTAGACTGCGAAATAGTCACCCGTAGCAAAGTGCATTGTTTCAAGAACTCATACCTTTTCAGCAGAGGTTTATTTTTCCTTGAAATAATTATATTGTGTAAATTTTATTATTTGAGCGGTTAATTAATGTTGTAGCTTAAATATTACTTTTTTACCATAACAATTATCTTTTCAAAATGATTTGTCGGAAAATTGATTACCGGATATATCTTTCAGCAAGGTAAAAACTAAATAAGTCGAGCTTTCAATAGTTTATCATTGTCGTTTTTTGATGATCTCTGCGGTGATTAGCTTGTCAATTCTCGATTGTTATAAATTATCCTCGATTACTATAAAACAATTAAAATTGTTCAAATGAATGTTGAAACGTGTGTTTATCGAGCTCGAGTGCCATAATCCCATGTGATACCCAGATATAAACCGGTGAAAAATCAATTTTATTTCATTAAAAAGTTGCTTCATAACGCTTTAATCCATCGCACATCCCTTAATCCAATATCGACCGAAGAAACCTTTTTCGAGCTTCGACTCGCGCGAGAAAGCTCAAGCAGCAACTCACCTCGTAAATTTTCGCGATAAACTCTCTCCCCTCAAAACTGAATACAAATATTGCGCTTTCCACACCAGACGCGTGCTTCTCCTATCGGCGAGGTAGATTTTCTTTTTTCACTGCACGAATTTCTAGAAAAAAAGAAAAAAAACGAAAAGTAAAAGAACGAGCTCGCGTATGTTATTACATAAGTATTTATATAGGAGGCTCAAACGAGTCGCACGCGCGTATTGTTTCCTCGCGCGGCTATCCAAATAGTGCTAAAGCACGTTTTTCAGCTACTGCTGCTGCTGGGTATCGCGAGCGCGCGCGCGCTGTGCAGCGAGATCCAATTTCTTCGAGTGTTGGACGTTTCTGATTGCGCGCGAGTAAGCATCGCGACACGCGCGCGATATACTTTCAACGCTGAGAGACTGAGAGAGAAAGTGTGTGTGTGTGAGAGAGAGTATGTGTAGCTGTGTGTAAAAGAGAGATGACGAGGACGATGAAGATATGTAAGCGTTGCACGTCAGAAGCGGATGGCTGATTAAGACCATATTTTTTTCTTTCTTGATGCGTTAGATAATGATTCGTTGGCTCTTCGAGAGCAGACACCGTTACTGTGCTTTCTGTGCGTCATCATACGCCTCGATTCTTTTTTTGTTTTTTTAGATCGGTAGGATTCATTGCGCTGTAAAAATTTGCGATATAGAACGAGAAAAAGCGCGTATTGTCCGGTTAGTTTCGTTTGCAGCTAAATGCGCAAAAATTTATTCGGAGCTATACTTCAGTCACACCGATAGTGCAACTGAGCCGCAACCGAGAGAGCATCAAAGTGTAAACGGCACACCTTATCACGCATTAATGCAGCACAGCGATTCAATCTAAATGCTCCCAAGGCTCCTTTCACTCATTCCCGAGTTTTCTTCACTGCGCACACACACCAGTCGTTCCAGCTAAACAATTTTCTTTTGCTAACCTTCAAAGTGAGCCGACTTGATTAGAAAATTGACTCACACTTGCATATACATACGGCGTTTCTTCATAAATCACTCGCTCTTTATTCTGCGCCTATATTGAGCAAATTCAATGAAGCCTTCGATAATATACTGTGATATAGTCTTAATATACATATACGCTGATGGTTATATTTATACCGAAAATGCCATTGCATTAGTAATTCCAGTATGCGATATCACAGCAATTAATAGCTGTAGGAAACTTATTCGTCACCGCGTGCAGTTTAATGTGAATTAATATCGTCTTTTAACATGTCAATTATCCGAGGTAACAAAAAAAGCTTCTGTTCTACTTTGTGCTGATCACCAAACTTAAGAGTAGCAATTGGCAGAGCTCATTCGATACTTTAAAAGACTTGTAATTTTTACTTCCCTTATCGTAAAAGAGTCTCGACAATGCACTTGCAAAGACGAAGAAAAAAATAGCATACACCGATTGTAGACATTAACGAGCTTTACATAACAATTCCGCGGTGTATTAGCGAAAATTAAATGACGGCGGCCGACTAAGCGATAATTGCGACTCTTCAAATCTCCGTCCTATACCGTTTCATCGTTAAAGCAAAGACGTTGAATAACGCAACAAAAATAACGAAGGAACTATATATATACATACATCCCAATCGAGTCATACACATGGCAGCTTCACGTGTTATACGCCGCCGTCGCCGCATGTTTTATCGTTATTTCTCTTGCAAATTAGCTTTCGCTGAAACAAAAGAGTCAGTTTTTCCGTCCTAACGAGAAATACATTTGCTTGCCAATTTCCTTGTTGTCTTTTTTATACGAGGAAAGCTTGAAATTTCGCTTTATTGGTATCGTCGAAGACAGCGGCGGCCGCCGCGGCTTATCGCACTAAAAATTGCGGCAAAACAAGGAATCGTTGAACTCGAGCAGCGACTAGCGATCGTTAAAAAGTCTTCTCAAAGTTCCGATGCCCCGTGGATCTTTCGTTCAACCGCTGTTATGTGCCTCCGTCATCTTCAGTGAAAAATACACGTTCGATGACTTTTTACCCTTTACTTTGATTAATAATTCATTATTTTTGGAAATGTAGGTATTACGTGATTTGTATCACCTAACCCGAAGTTTAAGCTTAAATCGATAAATGTATACAAAACTGCATTACTTACTTTTGTTTCTAAAATAATACGAGTTGTGATTTCAACTTGAATAACGTATAATACTCATCGCTCGATTACCGATAAGCTACTCATTAACCTCCAAAAGTACCCACAAATTAACACACAATACTCACACCTATATAAAGCCGTAAAAATAATCAACGCAAGGCAAACGATTTTCCCCGTTAATATTAAACACACATCGAGCGAACAAAAAAAAAAAAAAAAAAAAGGCGAGAAGCCGCGTGAGTGTCTAATCGTCGGTTTTACCCGATGTTATACACAGACGTACTATTACGGATTCGCCGATTGCGCTTCACATAGTCGTAGCGAACTCCCGCTGGGTCCCGATCTACGCAAATTCATTAGTCATCGGTAAACAGACGCCAATACGGGCTTGGCGGTGGCGGCGTGTCAGTCGGCGATGCAGTACTCCAGGAAATTTATCTCGTCTCTGTCTCTGTTTCTCGTTCCTCCGTCTGCGCGCCGCTGCCTTTTTTTCCCTTTATTTCGTTTTATAGGATAACTCTACGTAAGGTCGTTCGGCTTTCCTAATTATGTAGTTTTTACTTTATAACCCAGCGGCGTTTGTGCGCGAAAAATCGCTTCCTAAACGCGCGTCCCGAGATTTGTTATGTCTGTAATTTGCGACAGTGTTTCTTAATGATTATACCGTAATTCATTTGTGATGGAGCGTTAGGCCACTTCCTGAGATTTTTTTTTCGTCGCGCATCTAGCTGGCGGATAGTCGACGTTCCAATAATTTCCTTTAGAGATCGTAGGTGGTAGGTGGGGGGGCAGCAGCAGCAGCTGATCATCAAGCGTTAACGGCATTTTACAGAAGCGCCGCGATAAAATTGAGTTAAGCGGCTGAAATAGACTCGGTTAGCCCGAACTCGTCGTCGTCGTTGCGAGCGATGCTTATCTTGTGGTTGTTAAGGCAGGTTTCGTGAGAACGTAAGGAAATATTTGTTACGACCGAGTAGTGTAGGTAACAAGTGTCGTTTTCCCGTCGCGCTGCACTCGTTGACGCGCGTGCATTGGACACACCGAAGTTTCCGGAAAAGTGACGCCTTGTATAGAGCTATATATAAACACTACCTCAGGTCTCCGATAAACATTATCGCGCGCGCTCTACACGTGCACACACATTACACGAGTTTTCCAGTATTTCCCGTCTGTATATAGCGCCATTAACTGCCGTTTCGTCGAACGGATCGTGACCAAACTTTACCTCAACGCCGTTATTAAGGGAATTGCATATTTGCTTTATATTATACGCAATCACTCGAACCGAATAGAGATATATATATAGAATTCGTCACAGATAATGTATTTATTTTTGTCATCGAGAAATACAACTTGGCTGTGCGAGAAGACGATAGCGACAGCGATGCGTAAGCTTGTAGCATACGATTTGACAGCAATTAGGATGGGACACGTCGATGTTTTTATCATCGTCGTGCGATTAAATTTTACGTGGAACAATTCAGGATGACAGAATTTTGCTTCTAGCGATCGGTGAAGGAACCTTTTGTATACGCTTGGATTTCTTTGTAATCGTTTCGGTGGAATTATGCTGTGCTGAAATAATTTAGGCTTACCGCGATTTTTATTATTTGCGCACCGCTGCTGAAATATTTAATAAGCAAGAAGATAATTAATTTTTTTATATTAAGACCAAAATGAATGGTATCCTTAAATTTCTGTGTAATTAAATAAATTAAAAATAAGTCTACGTCGACCTACATACTAATACTTTATAAATAAAGGTATAGGGAATAAAGTTGGTATTTTATATATCTTACAGTGATTAAACACTTAAAGTGTTGCATAAAAAAAAATCTCATAATGCAATGTCTTTCAGGTCATTTAACTCGAAAAGATTATAAAAGAATTAGAGATAATAATCGATCATTCATAAATCTATCGATTTATACATCCACGGAAACCATATAAAAAGTGTATAGAAAGTTACGATAGCATTTCACAATTTTCCTATTCTTTATGTTTTTAGATAAAAGTTTATTAAACACGAAAATATTTGTGAGAAACATGCCGATATACCGGACGAAATCTTTGAGCTATCAAACCGCAGACTCCGGAAAATTCCGTGCGAATCATCAGCAAAGCACTGTCGCTATCTCCCACGTTTTTTTTTACTCGGGTCTAAACCTCCCGCAGGAGTCGATTATCGTCGACACTATTTTTTATTCCGCTCATACTAGCTTGCGTTTCGTCGTTAACATAAACTCGTGCAGCTCCGAAAATACAGATCGTCGAGATCATTGAATTATCTTTGTCGTTCCACAATATAAATTGACCGATAAGACGCTCCGCGCGCAGATTTATAAAATAATAACGATATCAGTGATATATACTCCATCGATTTTTATCAATATACATCGGCAGTGACGGAAACGACGATTTTTTTTTTCATGAGAGACAGATACATATTTGTTTATTTGTACATAAATACAAAATTGATTGTTAAATAGTATGCATATGGTTTTATAGTATAAAAAAGACAGTCTTCATTTTTCGCTAATTTGCAATTTGTTACTATCTATGTTATCCATCTATAATACAAAAAAAAAGAAAATCAGTCTTAAAAATATTTAACAGGTAATATCACAGAGTCTTATCTTAAAATACAAACAAGTAAGGTAAAGAGAGAGAGAGAGAGAGAGAGAGAGAGAGAGAGAGAGAGAGAGAGGACGAAAAAAGCCTCTTTTTAACATTGATGAATCGGCGGTACGATACGTAAAATGGATTTTCTCTCCGGAAACAGCTGACCTAGACGCTGTGTGTATATGTAGGCGAAGCGATAAGGATTTAATGGGTGTATAATGTGTAACGGATGATGCAATTGATGCAAGAGTTTGAATACGAGTTACTTATCGATTAATAAATAACTCGTTATATACTGATTTGAATTCCGGAGTAGAGTCGATATATTGTGGGGATATTGTATTCGCGTGCGTTTTATAAAGATTGAACGTCATTTATCGGGATTCGTGTGTACATACTGGGCTTTTCTGCTGAAATCGGTAGAAAAATATACGTTGCGGCACTGTAGTGCTTACCATTTCTTTATAATCGTTGCTTATACAATTGATGTACTCTTTACTTGGCAATGAGCAATCGCAATAAGAGCATTATATACGCGTAGGTTTAGTTACTTAAACACGATGAGTGTACCTTTGAATTTAACAGTTCCAATTTAAAAAGTATTAATAAATAAGCATCGATATATTCTTATTGAAAATTTTGTCATCGCTATTGTGAGTTTCGTTGTTTAATTAATAAAACCGATGGAACGCAGCTGAACAGAGACTAATCATCGAATCGGTATAGTAGTTGTCAACTGTGTGATATCGATCTGTAGCAAATTGCGTCGTGCTACATTTACATGCGTTAAACATCCTGTCCTTTTTTATATATCTATATATGCGCTTCAGTTTATTCTCAATCCAATTGTTTTCTGCCCCCTCACCATGCAGATCCCACTGATTTATCAATTTCTGCAATAATCGCAAAATCCAAATAGATTTCCTATACCGCAACTGCATACATCTTATACAATAGTCGTGTATAGTATATCGAATTCGATCTATTTATGATGCGAGCACTCTAATTCACGAACTGCGCATACACAAAGTAGAAGGTCGAACGGGATATAGCAGCGAAACATTAGCGAACTATTGTTTTCCGTTTTCTCCTTATACTCGGTTCTCTGCACGCGCGGACTTTCCATATAATTCAGTATATATAGACGACGACGGCGGTGCGTGCGCGGCGTGCATCGATCGCCGCGCGCGAGACGCCAAAGTCCATTATCATAAGCGATTGTTGGGATGGGGGGTGGGGCCGGCACCCGGCGTAACTATATACTATTTTTAGCGTCACCCGACTCTATTAATAGACTTAGAGCCAGCCATAGCGAATTTTCTAATTCCTGGCGTGTACTTCCTAATGCGCATTAATACTTCTCTTTTATTTCCCCGTCGCGTTTTAACTACTCTTTATGACTAATGGATTCGGTACTCGCTGTAATCGATTGCGGCGTACTTCCCGGGCAATATGTGATTATACGTAACGTCGGGTGGAGGGAAAAAAAAATTCCGGAAAATTGGAGGAAAACACGACGTTTGATACGAGATACGCTGTATTAGCCGGGGGTTGAATAAATTGGCGGTATTTCGTAAGAGGGGTTGTTTAGCTTGGTAGCGTGAACCATCTTTTCTGGGAATTCACGGGTGAGTAACGCACGTCTACTGGAAGCAGCTCCCTTTTCTTGCAGCGAATATACGTGTATTATCATCGCTAGACGCCCGACCGTTTATGCGCATAAATAATAACAAAATGAAGTGCGCGTGAGTCAATCCAAACTACTGCGACAGGTCATTTTTTTTTTTTTAAAGAAAAAGCTCGCTATCGCGCAGCTACTACATATCGTCGTATATAAATGATTCAAAAGCTAGCTTCGAGCAGCAGCCGAACAAATAAAATAAATATAAAATGAAAAACAACACTCGAGTGCGCACGAAAAAATTTTGTCCTCGTTACCATTGATCCGCTACAATAGTCAATCAGAAAAGAGCTTCGCTGCGCCGCACCGAACTAAACATACACATATAGGTATATCGTATCAACGAGACAGTACCGCGGCTTGGATCATCACAACATTGACGTATTTCGTTCGCAAACATCAGCGCGTGGCGGCTGCATATATGCAGGTATAAATCCCGCTGAAATTGCGCGTCTCTCCGCGCGATTTGAGGCTCGCGTGATCACGTGTGTCTCTGTGTGTGTGTGTGTGTGTGTGTGTGTGTGTGTTTACCAAGGGCCTGTGTATAATATAGATTAGTCTATTTCTCGCGCAAACATATTTTGCTCGTCGCGACGCACATTCCCGCGCGAACTGGGATCGAGAGCCTCCGCGTATCTCGCTGCACACACCTGAATGCATGCGCTCTATGTATCTGTGTCTCGTCATCTGACGTGTAGTAAGTACCGCGATGTGTTGCAGTCGCGACGACGACCGGTGAGTCATGCGGATGCGACCGTTTCACTCGATCGGCTCCGATGCGTTCGAATGACCGGGACACGGCGACATATATGTAGAAGGTATACGTGCGCCATTGTTTTGATCTGCGCGAACTCTAGTATCTTTCAGGGAAAAATTAAACTAAGATGGATACTTCCTTCCGGGATGTAGGTTTGAAAAAAGATTCGTGCTAAATATATTCGTATCGATTTCATTTTTTAATATTGACGTAAGTATACGCCGATTACGATGATGATTTAGAAAATATTTCATTGAATGGAAATAATGTGTAAATTGTGAAATTTTTTGTTGTCATGCAAAAATTTTTTATTGCGCCAACAATCGAGTAATATCCAAGTCAATATTTGTGTTAATGATATCAATAGACAGTCCAAGCAGAAAACTATTATTAAGGCACAAGCGCGATAACTCGGCTACGCGCAGGTTAATTGAAAATACACTTTTTACCGGGAAATTGAACTTGGATCAGTTGCTTTGATAATATATGACTTTTCGATACGAGGCGAGCTTTTTATCTGTCGCGCACTGCGGCCGATATCAAATTAACATTTAGATTGCGTGCCGCCTATGTAAGTATTTATTAATTAATTTTCATCGGTTGCACCATTGTGACACGAGAGGAGCTGCGAGGTTTCCGCGAAGACTTTAACAGCACATGAAAAGATATCAATCGATTTGCTGTCTTCTTTTTTTAACGACACACGCCAATAATTAAACTGATTACGACACTCATATAATAGCAATATTGTGTGCAGTTGATTAAACGCTTCGTTCCGCGCGTCTATGCGGCACAATTGTCTGCATGTCATTCAATCGAATCGGTAGTATCTGCACACGATCAACATAAATATATATCGCATTCTTGGAATATTTACAAAAAATCGATTTTCCAATCGAGCGGCGACAACAACAAAAAAAAATCTAAATCTTTGTATACATTGCACAAGTATACGCGCGCTAAACGATATCTAATCGCACATCGCGGGCAAAGTTTTCAAACAAAAGACTAAGGTATATGCGCACAACAGCGCTCATTCGCAAGTGATTTGCATAGTACGCGCAACTTGTATTCGGAGTCGCAATTCAAAACTCTACGACACAATATCGACGCGTCTTTTACGAAGCAAAAAAAAAAGCTTCGCCCTCGTGCAGACACAGCGTCTCGCGCGCGTGCATCGCTCGAAGACCGATCGCTTCCAACGTTCGCGGTTAAAGTTTCCAAGGCCACGCTCGATCTTCCTCTTTTCAATTTATCAAGCGACGCGCATATACACACACACACACACACACACATGCGCGCACACAAATGATTTGGCATCGCGCGAACAAAGTCTCGCGTTTTTTTCCATGCTTCTACGATGTACAAAATAGAATGGTAAACGGGTGTCTCGTGTGTGCCGTCGCCGCGGTCTATTTTAGGGAATCGCACGCCTCGACAATGGCTCTCTCGTACACTCTTGCGAGAAAGAGAGAGAGAGAGAGAGAGACAGAGACGCTAGTCCGTTAATCTACAAGCACGAGCGCAAGCTTCGTATAGGATGTGCTGCTTCGCTATTTTTAACGCGTAGAAAGCCATTTGGACTTGGCAGATTTTCGCAGTTCTCTCGGATCTGCCAAGATGCACTATATATATATATACGTTCGCGAGGCTTCCCTTTTTTTTTGCTTGCTGCATGCTCGCGAACAAAAGCCTTTCTTTTAATCCAAATTTAATCCTGGGCGTGCACACACACATACGCGCGCGCCCATACAGCTCGAGAGAAAGTTTGAGGCGCGATGGAGGCATTTTGCTCGCGAGCTCGAAAGCTCTTTATTGTCGGCAAGCGACGTTTTGGACGCTTGCGCAGATTTTCGCTGTTGATCGCGGCCGAGGAATGCTAACTCTCGAGAGTGCTGCAGGATACGAGGGCTTTTTTGGTTTTATCGCGCGTCGACTATGTGCAGCTCGTAAAAAGCCTTTCTGGAATGCGGCTAAACGATGCGAGATTAAATATTATAACGCGTATCCGCGGCGAATCTTGGTGAATTTAATCAAGAAAGAGTCGAGTACGCCAATATAGCTTCTGTATCGAGCAGAAATATCACAATGAACGATAATGACTATTATAAGGTTTGTGATTGTTATTTAGCTTTGCGTACATGACTTTGAAAATCGCTCTACAGACGATTCAAATGTTCGTTATCATCGATGCCCATTGTTTCTTATCTTCTTTAACTGCAGCTGATGCAATCTGTATTCCGAAAGAATTTTATATTCAATACAAGTTTCATTTGTAAACAAATACCAAAGTATCACCGATACTATGCTATACTCGACAATTTTTCCCATGTCGCGAAATTTGTCACCTCGTTCGTCCGCCTACATAACATTAGCTTATAATTTTTGTATACTGCACGCAGTGCAACTCGATCGCATCAGCCTCGCATCTACAAAAAAACTGCACGCAGATCAAAGAACTGTCTCCCTTTCTCGCAATCGTCAATAGCTCGCTACTGTCCGAGATTAAAGAAGTGCATCTCTTGGGTTCATCGTCCAGCTCTCTCCCAGTACTTTCGCTCACTGTTATTACTATATCCGAGTGCAGTGCAGTGCCACGATCTGGAATCGTCATCTTGTGTTTGCCGAGAAAAGTCTAGTATGTAGGATCGATGAAGGAGCTCTCGGACTTGCTATGGAATCTCGCAGGTGAACAGCTTGTAGCTTGCTCGAGCTTGTTTTGATATGAGCTTTTGTTAAAAGGTTTTCCGTACGTTTCGAGATCAACTGTGTTTTACTATATTGTGTTGCAAGTTCCTTGGCTCGTTTTTCTTTTTCTGAAAAGTGCCGGTTGCACCTTTGCAAGACGATTCACAGGGAAAATGTGCTTGTAAATTCTGTTGCTCAGGTCGTTCAACAATAGATATATTTTACCTTATAGCGAATCGGTTGTTCAATTAGCGTTCGAATCATAACGTCCCTTTTACTGTATCATCTTGTCGAGGACGTTACATAACACCGTGTGGACTAACGGGCGCAAGTCAGACGAAAAAAAAACAAAAAAAGACCGACTAATGAGATAGCGGCCTTCGCTTGGAAAAGCTCTTGCCGACTGATAATCTAAAATTAACGAATCCTTACCTTCGCTCCTAATGAACGTAGTATACGATACACATCCCATTTCTAACGACGAAAATTCTACTCACGATATAGTAATGCTGCTGCAGTCGATCATCAAATCGAGATAATTATACAAAACGTGTTTGCGCGACATGATATATATGTATAATGAAACACGAGCTGGCCTTGAATCAGTCGACACGATTCCCGAATGCAATTGCTCGAGTGTATAGTTGCTACTGTACGCGCGCGGGTCCTTGGAGCAGCAGCTCTCTATTTTTTGGCAGTGCTCGGACTGTATTTAACAACATTTTCATCGCAATTACTCAAATCACACACGAGGAGTGTGCTGGGCTGCGCGCTAAAACTTTCCCGAGATCCGCGTCAAACGATAAACTGCATCGAGTAGTTGTACATCGAGAGCTTTATAAGCTCAACATTCCTCGGCTCTTTCTTTCCTCGCTATAGTCACCAAGCGTTGAGAAAGAGAGAGATAGATATAGATAGATATTTGTTTATTTGCATATAAATACAAAATAGATTGTTACAATGTACATATGGTTGTATAGTATATAAAAGACAGTCTTCATTTTTCGCTAATTTTTCGCAGAGAGAGAGAGAGAGAGAAGGTAAAAAATCGGGTATAAAGGGGGACGACTCGTTGGAACAAAGAGTAACTCCCTGTATATTACATAACCCAGGTTTGTAACAATAACGTGATTTCATAATCGACCCTTCCCAGGAAAATAATCATTTGTCGCCGCTGCTTCTATCCTGTATAGGAATTTTATTTGCCGTGATTCGCGCGGTCTCTCTCTTTCCTCTCATGGACGTCATTGGGGAAAACGATGATACCTGGGACAATTGGTGAAAATTACCGAAGGTCTATGTAATAATCCGTCTGTCTGTGAATTAAAAGGCTTAATTACTTACGCTCGGTGCACCTTCTGTAATATCAGCATTTAGTGCGTATAATATTGCGAGGATTTGCTGATCAGTTTCTATATAGGATTCAATAGCTTATAGATTGTCTCTTCTTCCATCTTTGTCGAGCGACTAGAGAAGATAAAACAATTGAGAATAAAGAGGGAGAGAGAGAGAGAGAGAGAGAGAGAGAGAGAGAGAGAGACAAAGAGAGAGAGGGAGAGAGAGAGAGTTAGTCCTTGAAAGGATGAATGACCTTATCGCGGACACAGCGGCTCGCGCATAATTCTCGGAAAGGTTTCGTCGGCTATAGCCCCCCTCTCTCTCTCGCTCTCTCACACTGCAGCTTCTTCCTTTTCAGTCCCTTTTTCTTCCTCGCTCTTTCTCTCTCTCTCTCTCTCTCTCTCTCTCTCGCTCCGTTTTTTTTTCGCTTCTTTATGCGAAGGAGGCGTGCGAAACTCGCGAGGATGAAAAGGAATCGTCTGGGGTACGCGCGCCGCCGCCGACTAGTTCTGCGAGCTCTTTACGAGGTATACGTAGATGCAGCGTTCTCGCCCGATGCGTTCTAGAGCAAATATTTTTAAGCTTTCTTATCCGTAAAATTTTGTTTTCTATAATTTTTGGCTAAAGCCGGAGTAGGCGTGTATATGTATATGTTAGTCACGGAAATATTCTAAATGAACTTTTGTGATGATGATTTTTTTTGTACATAATTTTAGAAAGCACACCAGCTGCTTTAAAAAAAAGTAAAAAGAACGTAGCAAAAGTTTAGCCTTTCATATAAGAAAATACATGGGAAAAGGCAACTCGTCCATAACGTCAAAATAAAAAAGTATCAGCTCTCTATATATATAATAAACGGCGTCGCATATCGCGAGCTTCAAGTTTGTAACTCTAGCCAGGGCACACTCGTATGGACGTTAACGAGCTCGTAAAAGTGAAAAAAAAAAAAATATATATATATATGGAATCTCTCGGAGACGCGCAAGACGAGCTTTAGCTGCGATGGTACAGAACGTTGGATCGCAAGCGCCGCGTGCAGTGCCAGAGAGAAGGCGCGTGCACCAAGCGAAGGCGGAAATTTTAGCGCGTCGTTATAGTCGCGCACGTCTCGCGTAATAGATATCGCGACTTATGAAAATGTTTGCGTCTGTGTTCATTCCTTATAAGTGTGTTTCAAGCAGCGATTTCGTGTGCACGCGCCGCGCGTGCGTCTTTCTTTTTTTCTTTTTTTTTCCGTCGAATAATGGATGTATATATTCAGTTATGCGCTGCTCGCGAGGTCGGTTTCGGGACACATTTTTATATAACACGCTCGAATACTGTTTGAGAGCCTTGAAGCATCTGTGTGTACCGTTGTCGACATTTAATGGAGAACAAAAAATTACCTTCCGGGTAAAATATCTCTTATGTGCAGCTGTATAATTAGTATAGCTTCATCCCACATTCGCATCGATATTCAATATAAACTAATTCAGCATAGCTGATATGTATTTAAAATGGAGATTAATAATATCCGTCGTTCGAATCCTCGCAGCGGGTAATCCGATTGCATAAAAGTAATCGAAATAATTCGCCTGCAGGTCCAGCGTGTGCAACATCATTAGTTGCGTATACGTATTTTTAGAAGTGATATCAGCATGGGTTATGCGCTTACGCGAGATCATTACAAAATCGGTGAATATCCCGCAAAACGTAACGAACCGATAGGGGCCGTAAAAAAAACGGAAACGTTGTTTATAAATAGTCATGGCGACTTGCAGCCTTGTTTATTTCTGCGAGTATATTATGTGCATGAGCGCGACGCGAAAGCGCGCCTCGGCAGAAGCGCGTATAAGCTGCATTTTACGGCTAAAAATAAGTTTCGCCACCCTTGCGGCGCGGTGCAGTATCGGTAAAAAATTTCGAGGAAATAATAAAATTGCCAGTAATAAAAAGAAAAATGGAGCTGAACCACCTTTCCCCGAGTCAATTGGAGTCCAAGAAAAAAGGGATGTTAAGCAACTCGTAAAGAGCGATTGGCCAGGTGGAGGTGCAGCGTATCGCGTGCAGTTAGGAGCTTAATATTTTAGAGTGTTGGCGCTACTCGCGGAGGGGTGATAAAATTTCGTTTACTCCAAATTTTGCTGCCTCGATCATTAGAGTGCGTCGGCCTAAAAAGCTCGTACAGGGTTCGTCGACTCGGTCGAAAGTTTGCGATCATGTCGTGCAGTAAACGGTGTATAACTATATATCCGCTACACACATACACACGAGCTTTACACTTGTGCGAGCAACTGCAGCTTCAATTAGATTTCAACCGTGGACTGCGAGCACTTTACGCGCGCGCGCCTTTTATATAATACGATATATCGGAGAGGAGGTCCGTTAACGACGTTTACGTGCTCTCGCTGCACACACTCATGCCCATGCAATAATAATCAATTACGTTGCTATATGCAAATATGCATTATTATAAAATATACATGTGTCGTTTCTCTCTCTCCCTCTCTCTCTTCCTTTGCCTTTTATTTTTCTTCACTTTCATAACGCTCGTAATGAAGTAGGAAGCCGGTTTTCGTGGCAAAAAGCACATCGAGACGAGCGCGCAAGGAGTTGATTGAAATTAATGTATATGTATATATATGAATTCGTGTGAAGTGGGAAAATAATCGATTTCTTTATGTTGGACGCTCGCGACGCCGAGGATCTAGCGCACATACTGCGCGCGTACATGCACGAAAATTTACGGGAATTGAGAAATCGCTGTGTATAATTAGTGAGAAAGTTCTGGATGTCTATTTTCTCTGGAACTTTATTTTGTGTGCAGTGTTTCTTGCACGTACGCGCGCCGTGCATGTGAATCTAATAAGTGAATTCGAGTCATCTACATCAAATTATTAACATTTTAGTTTTGCAGTAAGAGTAGACGTTAATGCGAGAGTTTATATTTTATTTCAACTTATCGTTAATTAATTATTCAAAGGATCGAAGTAATTAAAATGTAACGCGATTTTAGCCAGTCATGCTTTCTATACGAACTCGAAATTACAATAATTATATTTGATTTTGGTAACATTATCACCACGCGAGCAGCTCCATTTATTGGGTTATTGACAAAAGAAAGAAACAGTCAGTTAAAGTAGTCGTTCAAATTAAATTAAAATTTAATATCGTCTCAACGTTTAAAAAAGTTATACCTCGCATTAGCCGAAATACACGCGAGGCTAAACGGTATAGTGAAAAAGGTCGCTCCTTCGTAAGGCGACTTTACCAATTGATATTAATATCTGTCTACTCTATCTTTCTCTGCGGCTCGAAAGTTTGGAACCGAGGCATCGATTCGCAACCCAACGACTACTAATTCGAGCCATCAGCGAAATTATCATGCTTTGCCGCAGTGTACGCAATAGTTGCCCCATTTTCTCCAAAAGTAGCTTCGGCCAAAATTGCTTTCTTATGAATTTTTTAGAGTTTCGACGCCGTCTACTCCGTGTTCCATTAAACGTACAAATCTAAAATACCATTAAAACTTTGCGATAGGTACGACGCAGTTTGGCGTTCCGGTATATTGGAGCCTCTGATAATGCGACATTTTTATTTATAACTTGGCGCTTTTTTAGAATTTATCAGAAAACTAATAAACGACGTAAGAAATTAAAAGACGATTTATTTAAAAACGATAAGATTGATTCGTCATCAGTGTCTAAAAATAGATAATCGTCGTACACGCATGTATGCGATCGGTAATTATTGGGATTACCTAATTACTCCAAATTGAGACTTCAAATTTTTCCATTCCGTAGTATATCGAACGCGATTAAACTGAAACCAGTACATGTTGGGTCGTTTATACACAAAGAACAGGTTAACCAACCAAACAAAGAAAGCATCAGGAGCGAGATCAGGAGCGTCGAACCGATTGTGCATCACCACACTATACGCAAATCTTGCCTGCGACAAAATCCTGTATACTATACATCACGAAGATTCCTCTCTTCGCACGGTCTATTTTTTTTCTTCCTCTTGCTTGATCTGGCGGTATAGGCTCCCATGGCAGGTTGGGTTCCAAGCTAAAGGGGCTCGAGAAAAGAGACGATGAGAAGGGAATAAAAGAGGATAGAGAGCAGTGGTCGGGAAGAAATGGCGAATTCGCTAAGCGAAAGAAAACGAGGGGATAAAGGAAAGAAACTTTCTCTATCGCAATATCTATATTTAACCTATACTGAAAACGTGATGCTATTTTGTCAAAACACTTTTTTCTTTTCCGAAAGTCGTGTAAAATTATATTTAAAGTTGCCAATCACAGGCTGAATAAATGAAAATTATGTATTATAGACGCATGCAGAACGTATTAAAAATTACGGACTTTTACTTTAAAGCTAATTTTCTTTAGAACAATGATATCAACAAAAAAATTGTGTAAATTCGTATTTTAAAGTAGAAAAATCTTCATTGGCTTGATATTTTTTGAGTTTCAAGAAAATAAATGAAATAAGTATTAGAACCGCAAGATTGATCATTCATCCTTTATTTATCGTAGTTTGACGTTTTGATGTATGGGTTTTCAGAGTGATTATGGTAATATATCTTTGACACATGACATTTCATAACGAAATAACTTTTCAAATTAGATTTCGTTAGTTCAATATATATATTTTTTAATAATTAAGGTAAATATTCTGTTTGTGTCTCTCTTCTTTCTATATTACAATATATTAGTCTTGGAAAGTAACGGTAAATTTTTTCTTTCTCGTGTGATTTTGACAAATTTCGAATGAACTTTTTCAATTTTCAACTTAAAAATAATATAAAATTTTAGCAAACCGTGACTATATACTTTATCTCATTAATTACATTTTAAGCTTCGCATTAAGATATCAGAGGCAACATACACTCATACTAATTAAAGCTCGCGACTCGATCGAAACTTATCGATTTTCCACTAGGAAACGCTGCGGGTCACACACTTTTAATCGCTATGAAATCTCAAGAATTATCGACACCTAATCCCACCTCGTCGCATCCAGCAGTCGAGCTTTCAATTTTCACACTCGCACACAATATTATTATACAACCGAAGGTGCAATCGCGTATCTCTCCCTCCTCGAATCCCCGCAAGCATAAGTATAAAGCGAATGAGACAGACGCTCCGGACTGTGCAAGGGAGAAAAAAAAGCTTTCGTCCGTTCGCGCTCGCGCTCGTGCCGAGTTTCAGCTCGTCTCTCTCTCTCTCTCCCTCTCTCTCGTCGATCCACACAGCACACACTACAGAGTCACAGCCACACAGAGGGAGCGAGAGAGAGAGAGAGTCGCGCGTCGGATTGGAAAGCAAGCTGCACCAGCCCGAGCAGCGGCCGCGGCGCAGGCACACGACGACGGTATAGAGCGGGATTGGCTCGGTCGGCTCGGCCAATGGGACGGGCACGCGTCCGTGACGTCACGCGGCCAAGGTATAAGAGCCGCTCGCACCGCCGCCAGCGGCTCAGAGACATCCAGTCGGTGGCAGAGAGAGAGAGAGAGCTGCTCGCGCGCTCAACGCGTATCTCGGGCTTCTCCTCAAGCCAAACGGTACTCTTTGTAGTGCCGTCCTACTGTTATTATCGATATTATTGTTATACAGTCGATTCGATCGAAAATCGGTTTGCCATGAGCGAACCCGAGGGTCTTTAGTGCAGTGATACAGTAGAAGAGAGCACCCTTGCACCACGTAGAGAGAAAGGAGTGACACACGCCGACTCGTTCCAATGTGACGAACAAGGCCCCCGGACACGTTTTACTCTTCTTCTTCAGCCCGGAGTAGATAGTAACGTGCAATCATCACACACACTCAAACACCAGTCAGGGATCGACGCTAGTTAAACCAAATACATCCAAGGGAAATATATGTATATATATATATCCAACACACGTGGATATACAGGAAGCTAGTCATTGTCAGCGCTTAAGTTATAACTTATTACCAATAAGATAAGTCGTCCAGAGAAGATATATACATGTATATTTGTATTTCTTGTTGAACGAGTGCGCGCACTAAAACGAGGTGGAAAATTCAAAGTGTGTGTGTTCCTTCCGAATCGTATAATATTTACCAGTGCGAATAATACAAATCTATGAAACAGTGGTGCATCGTTGTAGAACATATACATAATAGAACAGGAAACGAATAGTTTGGTAGACTCGATATAGAAAACAAAGAAGGAATTGACGTTCGGTGTGCTCCGCGAATAAAACCACGATGGATATAAGCTAGACGAAATCCGTCCGCATCGCGAGTCGCACCCTCGAAAGCTTAGTTCTAATCAACCAGGTCCGTAGGTATATTTCTTTTTTATCCCCCTCGCCCAAGAGTTCTCTCGAGGCCAAGCACCTCGAGCGTAACTCTGGCCCAAACCGGCACGAAAATTCCCACCAACGCCGCGAAGAAGCTCACGAGGCTGTACTTGAAGTACAAGAGGATGGTCGGGAGCAACGGTACGATGATAGCCATACGGCTCGTTCGCAGCAAGCTCCGAAAACGCGAGGACCACAATCATCACGGCCACGCGAACGCCGTACATCCGGAGCAGGTGCAGTGCACGACGCCGGCCCAGCCAACGATGCTCCAGCCGCAGCCTCCGAGCGAAGGTGGCATCGTCAATCCGGCTATGACGAGCAGCACGACGACCGTCGACTCGTGTTGCGCGGCTGCGGCCCAGACCGCGACGGGCACGATAGTCGCCGCCCTCGGCAACGGCTGTAACGTCGTGCAGCAGCAGCAGCAGCAGCAGCAGCAGCAGCAACAGCAGCAGCAGGAGAGGTGTCCGGAGACCGGCAGCAACATGATCTACACGACGACCGGTACAGGGACCGCCGAGCAGTTCATCTGGCAGTTCCCGCCGCCCTATCCGCCGCCCAATACGCCCCCACCTCAGTACACGTTGTACAACGATCAGGTTGGTTTTCTATACCTTTCATTTTATTCTTCTTCTTCCTCTTCTTCTTGTTATTCTTGTAGCTATAGGTAGCCGACCCCAGGGTTGCTTTTGATGCTTGCTGTTGATGCTGCGAATAGCGAGTTGGCAGAGAGCGAGAAGATTTTGAGCGCGTGATTCGGTATACGACGATTTTTCGCAGTTTGCTTTGAAAACGGTGCAGTATGCGCGCTGCCGATCTCTCTCTCTCTCTCTCTCTCTCTCTCCCTCTCTGCCAACGCGTGAAGCAACAGCGCACAAGGCGCGAGAGACTCGATTTATAAGCTAGATTTACGAGCGCGCGATTTTCGAGAGCTATTATTTCTAAATCGGTCGAGGAAGTAAGTCCTGTGCTTCGCGCGAAGAGTATATGCTTTTATCTTTTAACTTGAATTTGTTCGTTCTAACGCCAAGCAAAACAAAAAAAGAAAACTAGTAAACATTATATTCAAGCCGCATGCAATGTCTTTCGTATATAACTGGGCGACAGTAGATTTGCCAACTATGAGAGTCGCGGCGGTCGTTGCGCGCGGGGCCCCCAACAATCCAATCTCTCGCTGCTCATTGTCGTCCGTAAATAATAATCGACGGCCTTTCGAATTCCTGCCCCCCAACCGAGAAACGTTAGACAGACAGACAGACAGACACACACGCAGTCTCGTACCAAGGCATAATAACAATGTTTTCGCCGTGCTGCGTCGGAACTGTTTCACCAATTTCATCGCAGCCAAAAAAAAACGTGTATTGCCAGTTCATCGTGCAGCGCAGATACACTTTTTACACGCGCGACGCGATCTGTCACCGACGCGCGGTGCTTTCCTCGAAAAGTTCAACGACCACCGGTGGGTCGGCCTTTTAACTGATAACGACTCGACGAGAAAATATATTACAAAGTTTGAATTTTCGCCATCGTCGACGCAAAAAGCGCGTCGATCGCGCACGAGATGTGTACATAGACGAGTGTATAGTAGAGACACGCGCTCGGGAAAAAGAAAAACAATAATAAAGGAATACATAACAGTAGGTCGCTATAGGCTATAGTCGAGATTTCGTAAGAGGCCATATACGCGCGAGCTACGCATAGCGTATGCGCGCAGAGTCTAGGCATTGTAATATATGTTGTCGCGCGCATCGAGGAGCCTTCGCGGGTGCGCACATAAGTATATATATGTCCGTGTGTGTACATTAGACACAACTGTCTGTTGTGTGCCAGCTGACGTATATCGAAGAAATCGAACTTGCGAAAATTGTGTCTTTCGCGACACTGCCGTGTCCCCGCGCTGCTGAGCGAGAATGAGTCAATTCGTCGATACGACTCGCCGTTTCCGATCGATTTCTCAAGCGTCTACAGCCAACGAGAAAGAGAGAGAGAGAGAGAGATAGAGATAAAGCCTTTTGTTAATGACGCGGGATAAGGTCTTTGCGTAACCGTTTATGAAGGGGATATACCGATGACGGGGAAAATGCAGACTCGCGGCGGTTTATCTTATCGCTGTGCAGGCCACACTGAGTGTGCGCGATTTTGAATTGGCCGCGTTCGCTCGTTCCCTGTGTGTGAAACTGCGCGCGCGTGTTAAACGGGACTTTCTTTAATTAAGTACAGAATGAACTTTCTTTAGTGTGTACTTAGCGACTACTCGTCGTCGATGTTAGGTTCAAAAATACACGCCGAACTTTTCGGTCGCTCCACTTTTTATCCCCTCTCGCTCACAGTCTGTACTGCACATCAAAGGAAAGATTTACTCTTGCATATATAGAGCGAGAGAGGACAATGCGCAACCGAGAGTAAAAGCGAGAATATCCCGCTCAACTGCGTGCGGCGCCTTCGAAAATGTCATTCTGCTTCCTCTAGCAACGGTATAATACAAGCCAACGTGTACATATATATAGCGACTGCGAGCTTTCTAATCTTCTCGCTCGCTGATATTTTAACCCCCTCGTATTCGCTTTCCTTATCTCCCTTATACCACGAAAAGTTGTCATACTACACGTAACGACTCCTTGCGCAACCTGTGGTACAACGCTCGCATTAATCGAAAACCACGCTCGACAAACTAAATGAGCATAAGTTTTCGGGACTGCTTTGCACACGCGATAGACCGAATTAAAGAATGAAAAACGTGCTCGTCTGTACACGCTACATATACAAATATATATATATATATATTCCGTGGGTTATCTCGTTTATTAAACCGTAATCGCTCGTCGTGTATGCCGACTTTTTCTTTCTCTCTGTCTCACTCTTCCGCATCACTCTTGACCGTCCATTCGGCATATGCGAAGTCCTGGTCGATCGTTCAAGCCCTCGCATCGATTTGTCTCGAGGACGTGTGCTGACCACACCACACACGTGGCGCTTATCGCTCTTGCCTGCGTTTCTTTTTACTTTACTTTTTTTTTTCAGTCGCTTTACTTTCTCTGTCGATTGTTGCTTTGAGATTGAACACAAATATAAAAGCGAAGAACTATATACTTTAATTTCTTTTTTGCGTGCGCGCGATGGAGTTTTCGGGAACGCGTTACGTGGGAGAAATTTTAGTAAACGGATATTTCTTTTTTTGAAGAAGAAGAAGAAGAAATTACTTGCTTTCGTTTAGTGGGCTTTGATAGATGCAGGAAACGTTTTTTTTATCTTTCATTATCTCGTTAACGATCCCTTCTAAGTATCTTCTTTTTTTACTTGTTCTGGCTGTTAATCATTTTACTTGATAATCTAATACGATTTAGAGCAGTAATATTTTTTCTCGAGTCCCAATGAAATCCCCGCGAGATCTTCCAATTTCAAATGGGAAAATGTATAGACAGGTCGGAAATTCAGGCAGTTAAGAGAGCGCAGTGTTGCCATAAACTCGAGTCATTCCCATTGTGACATAAGAGACACGGCCATTATCCAGAGCTCATTCTCTCGCACCAATCCATCCAAAAAGACTGCAATATGCATGCACACCAAAGTCCGGCTCACAATATCTAAAACGACAGAAGGATAACCTTCGACGAATTACAATTTAAACGAAAAATTATAATATTCGAGAGAGAGAGAGAGACCAGATTGCGTGGCAGTGGCCCCTTCCCTCCGTCACGAAAACGTGCGTGCGTTACCAGGTGAGCGACGCGTACACACATACACACAGACACACAGCCACACACACATGCGCATGCACAAGGCATTATACGAGTAAGGTCGACTCGTCAGAAAAATCCTAAACAATCGGCAGCGTTGCCGCTCCGTCACGACCACTACACACACACACACACACGCACGCGCACACACACACACACACGCCGCACGATACGTTCGTCTCACCTCGGTCTCACTCTCACTGCGGCGGCGGTGTACGGGCGGTATATATATAGGCAGACTTCCCCGTCGGCCGCGACACTCGCTCTTTCTCTCGCACGCTCGCAGCCCCGGTGTTGTGACATCGTTTCACCGTTTTACGCTCCACTTATCGTCGCCGCCGCGTATAGCTCGCAAGATTACTTTCTCGGCCGGACGCAATTTGTCCCTGATCGCCGTGCACATCTCCTCCAAAACGCTGCCCAAGCCGCATGATACCATCCCCTTCTGGTGATCGCCGCTCAATCGCTCTCGCGAGCTTAGAAAATCGAGTGTGTACGTACATGATATAGACTTTCGAGCGAAAAAAGAGGTCGAAGGTGTGGAGAGAGGGACACCATTTCTTTTTGCTTCTCTATAGGTATATATAGCGGAGCGCAGGACTAATTCGAGGCGGTCACGAACCGCGGCGCGTTTCTTTTTGCGCGTCCGTAAGCTATGGATTTTCGAGGCGAGGCTGCTCTAAGTCCAGGTCGTTTGTAGTACTCGAGGGCGAGATAATAAGCGGCGAGGGTCGTTTACGGGAATGCTTTCTTTTTTTTTTTTTCCTTGAACAGTCCAGGACATTATCGTATATTTCTCGCTTTCGAGTATTTGTTATATACGTCAACGTATATATGTATAGCTGCAGCGTAGTTGAGAGATTAGCTTCGAACGATCCGTTGAAGCGAATGAACAAATCGCGTCCGGTGCAGCGCGAGATGCAACGCGAAGAGAAAAATAAAAAAAATAAAAGAAGGCACTGCAGATCGCGGCGCAATAAGGAAGAAGCCCGTTAAGTCACCAATCTCGTATACCGGGTCTCTCTCTCTCTCTCTCTCTCTCTCTCATGTGTGCAGGTGCAGCACAAGCGACTCGCTCTGTGTGTATTAGTTTCTCTCTCTCTCTCTCTCTCGGTTTTTTTACACACATGCATATGCGAAGAGTATATTTAATCGGTGTTGCCGTGAACGCGGGCTACAGCGCGGGTATAGAGCGCCGGGTACGCCTGTATATATACGCGCGCGCGCGTGTGTGTGTATACGTGTAAATGTGCAAGAGCGACCCAAATGAGATGGACACACGAACACCTTCCATCACACACACGCACGCTAACCTCGAAATGTAACACATTTGGCCATTTTTCTTTCATTTCCTTTGCCTCGTGCCCGCGCGTAATATACGTATGATATTATATACAAATATTGATATTTATGAGTGATTCGTTAATACGAGGAAAGAGTGGTACCCGATCTGGGTTAGTTAGCTGTTCGATATAATAAAAATAGTATAAAATAGTTTTTCCGCAACCGGGATTATTCATAGTATTCGCTTCGCGTTTTAATATTTATTTTGTCGAGGGTAAATGGCAAATCGAAGCGTTCGATATATCCGGGTGAAGCTAATATAATTATATGCCGAGCTGCGAGCCGCGAGCGGAGTGTGTGCGATGTATAATTTGTAGCGATTCGAGTCATCGGTAAGTCGGATAAAGCATTATATACGATTCTTGTTAATATTGGTCCGAGCCTCACTGTGAGGTGGTAGCAGCAACACAATGATCGGCGTCGAAAGAAACCGATATATACGACATATATTCTACATTCTTTACGATTTTCGATAAAAGCCGCTAAAAATAGATTGTCGTGGCGCGGCTCGTTAAAGTCGCACCGCAGCTTACTCAATTCGACACATTCGCAAAACGCTGCGATGCACGTGTCGCGCGCAACTTATCGAAATATATCTACCCTCGATTCTCATGTATATACACAAACGTGTGTATGTATATATATACAGGAGCTTGCAGCGCGCATTGCACGCTGATCGGCGTCCGTGACCCAGTGCAAATCCCGCGGCGATTCAACATATCCTTTGCAAGCGCAAAAATGTATATATACAAAACAGTATATATATTTATATCGTCATCGAACTGCTGCTGCACCGACGAGGGCAAAGTGCTCGCACGCGCCGATATTAGTCCTCGCCGTCGCTCGTCCGCGCGCTGCAGCTATTAATAGCCGAGCCGCGATATTTCTGTATACATAGGGAGAGAAAGAGGGAGAGAGAGAGAGAGAGAGAGAGAACGACTGTACAGTGTGAGAACGTAATATATAGCCGAGCTGTAAAGCTTCATTTTTTCTCCTCCCCTCCTTCGATAGAGTTTGGGTCACGGATATATGGCGTATATATATATATATACTGCATGATAGGACTGCATCTACTCCTCTCGCACTTAGACCGGAAAGACGAAGCGTATACGTTTTTCTCTGCCGCCTGCAGAAGGAATCTCATGTCGGAAGCTTCTCGATTTACATATCGGTGTGCGCGCGGATCGCTTCTTTTTCGCATAAACGCGCGTCTGCGTATTTTTAGTCTACCGCTCTCTCTCTCTCTTCCTCTCTATACATATGCGTATAACGTATTCTCTATAAAGAGACAAAGCTAATTCGGCCGTTACCGGTTCCAACCGGTATAATATACGTTCTTCTTTCCTTCTCTCTCTCTCTCTCTCTCTCTCTCTCTCTCTCTCTCTCTCTCTCTGGCCACTTGGACGCATTATAATAAAATTCAATAAAATTTATACCCCGTCGCCGCGCTGGATCGTAACGACGATTCGCTCGCGCTCTATTTTCAACGTGTGCGTTACACAATGTTGCACACATGGGCAGCGGCTGTGCAAGCGCGAAGTTTGTAACGACCGAGCGCGCGCGAAAAACCACAAAAATAGAAGCGAACGAGTATATAGTAGTGGGCGTCCATACCCGCGATTATTACACGGGGCGGTGGGGCGACGAGGGAAGCCGGGAGACCGAGAGAGAGAGAGAGAGAGAGAGAGAGAGAGAGAGAGAGATTTCACTCACTTCCTCGTTCTCGGTATTACAGCCCGATATCGGAGCCGTGTATAATCAACGTAACCCCCCACACACAATACGTATATATATACATATATAGATATATAGGTACAGATCAGACAGGAAACGAATTGCCGAGTCTATATAATATGCAGACATATATTCTTTCACCAATGTGCGGTTATGTCGAACTCTATCTCGGTGTTATGAGCTTTTTCTTTTTATTTCGCGCGAGAGGATTTTTCGGGTGTAGATGCGAAAAAACTAAAATTAGCGTGCGGGTGCGGAGGAGAGGAACAGTCGAGCTGTTTATAAGTGGCTTCAAGATCGGCCGTCTGCCAGGTCGTCTCTTGTCTCCTCGTGTGCACATTATACCCTCTCTCTCTCTCTCTCTCTCTCTCTTTCTCTGTGTGTCCGTCGATGACGTTCGTGTCTAGCTCGTTCCGCAGCAACGACGCGACGTCTGGCACCAGCTGCATCACCGGCGTGCAGTCCAACTCGTGTTTTATTTTTCGATTTCGCCGCGCCGCGACTCTCTCGCGCCTTCTCTCAGGGATACAACTTCAGCACTATAAAGCTCGTTTCTCGCTCGAAACTGCTGCTGTTGCTGCTGTTACAGAGTCGTGTACAGCAAAAGGCATATCCTCCTGCAAAATTACTTCTCCTTCGACAGCCTATTGTAATACATGCCTCTCCTATATCCTCTCGATACAAGAAGATCGACGACTCTCTTACGCGGGCTACAGCCTCGGCTCTATACTTACAGACTTCACACAGATATACAGACTCGCAGCGTGCGGCCTATACAAATTCACGCCCAAGACTTCCGGTTCAACCGACGCGCCGCCGTTGCTCTCTCTCTCTCTCTCTCTTTCTGTCTCTCTCTCTCTCTCTCTCTTGGTTGTGCGTGTAGACGCGACGAAGTGAGTATAATATAGTTTCGTAGTCAGGTTGGGGACACGAGGAGAAAGAGAGTGAGTGAAAGAGACAGAGAGAGCGAGAGAGAGAGAGAGAGAGAGGAACGAAGAGGAAAGAAAAGAGAAAGAGGAACGCACTACAGAGGCGCAGTGCCGCCGCCGTCGGCTTGTATTATAATATAGGCAGGCACATATAGGCAGGCATAGCAGTTGAGAGAGCTAGCGAGATGGAAGCGTTACGAAACGGAACGCCGCCGCCTGCACGACAGACGTTGTAGTAGTCCGTCGATGTATATATACATGTATACATATATATGTACGCTGCGGCCCGGTTTCTCACTGCCCGCGTATAGTCTGGAATGCGTCTCTCTCTCTCTCTCTCTCTCTCTCTCTCTCTCTCTCTCACTCTTTATTATTTCTCTTTCTCGTTTTCCCTCGGCAACAGCGGCAGCGTCGGCAGCAGCAGCAGTCGGTGCGAAAGACCTCGACGCTCAGACGCGCGCGGCGTTCCTTCTTTCTCGTTTTTTTTTCGATCGGAGAGAGAGAGAGAGAGAGAGAGAGAGGAGAGAGAAACTGCTATATACGTATAGCTATACGGGTTCGGGCTCTATCTTTTCGAGTGCACATAGGACGAGTCACGGTGGGAAAGCGTTCGGACGAGGGCTTTATATATATTATATATGTAGACGAGGGTGAACGTGGAAATAAATCGATAGTTCGGCCCGGGGAGGCGATCGTTGCCGCTGCTGTTGCTGCTGCAGCTCATCATTACGTTCGTGCATATAGCATGCACCGATCGAAAAAGCTCATTTTATTGTTTCCAGGCTGAATTTAACAGACATAGAGACCGGAGTCACCGCTTTTCAGCCGAAATATGTGTTTAACGGTCGATTTGCCCCGCGGAGCTCTAGAAAACAGTTATCTAACCCAGTCGATATACTTGAAATTTCGCGTTCCTCGGCTGCAAACTCGCGGGGGAGGGGGATAGGATAACCGGTGTGCGCCCATTTAATATTGCAGACGGGCGAATTGGTATATATATAATATAGGTACCTGGGTGCGAGCTGAGAGGTAAAAAAGGAGCGAGAAAGAGTAAAAGATAAAAGAAGGAGAGAGAGAGAGAGAGACTAGGAAGCAGCAGCGCGTATATAGCCAACGGTGAAAACGGATCGATAAAAACGAAAGAAGAGGCGAGAGAGAGAGAGAGAGAGAAAGAGAGAGCCCGGCTGCGTGATGGGCAAAAGGGAGACAGATACACGCACACACAGACTGTCAGAAAGAGAAGGGATATAGAAAAAGAAGGTGTGTTATAAGCTCAACGTGGTGCAGTTCAATGACCAAAATGAAACTGCGGTGAGCCTCTCTCTCTTTCTCTCTCTCTCTCTCTCTCTCTCTCTCTCTCTCTCTATCTCTTTCTCTCGTATTTTATCGATCACAAAATGGCTCTCGCTCTGTATGTATATACAAGCCTATGCGGACGCACACATACACTCGCACACTGCATAGGCAGAGAGGCAGCATGGGAAGACCGACCGGCTTTACAGTCTGCACTGCTGCGGTCCCTAGAGCTGGAGCACACTGCAAGCCTGTGTATAAAGCAGCTCGAACAATTATTTTTCTGTAGAGATCATGGCCGGCAGGTGGCGTTAATTCCATGTAATTCATGCATATTAATATATATATATATTAAAATTTTCAATGACAACTACAATGCATCGTGCATACATTAATTATTTCTCTTTAAATCCATCGGCTCCGTTAAATAAAGAGTCATATAATTAAATTCACACTCTCGATGCCCTGAAATTGAAATCTCGAGGGAGAAAAATGAGACCGAAATCACAAAAGCGATATAAAAAGGAAAAGCACGCGGGATATTTTCACGATTATTTCCCACGACGGAGGCCGGGTTTGCTCGGCGCGACAAGGGTTCTCCCTATATACCATCATGGATGCACGCACACCGAAAGGGGCTCGCGAGAGCAGGGGCGCGAGAGAGAGAGAGAGAGAGAGAGAGAAGAAGCTGACTATATAAGCCCTGTGCTGTGCTGTGCTGTGCTGTGCAGTGTGTGCACCACTATACGCTATACACTCACTCTCACGCTCGTCATACGCCGTTTCCGCTCTATCGCACCGTTCCCGGGGGTTGCCGCCGCTGCTGCATAAGTTAGGCCTTTTCCGCTGCACACGCCCGCAGACCCTTATACACCTTCTTCTCTCCCTCTCGTGCTTTATTTATTTAGACCGCGGCAGCGTCAGCTGGCCAGGCCATTTTTCCTTTCGTCCCGCGGCTCGTAGGAGTGAGAATTACTTGGAACTCGGCCTTTTCTCGCAGTTTACCCTCGCTGCTCGCGCGACGTCTGGCTCCGACGTAGTCTCATTTATCTTTCCCATTGTTTAGGAAGAGAACCCGTTTTTGAGCTCTGCCGACTTTCTGGAATGGTTAATGACTGTAGTATAGGCGGCCTGGGAAAGTCGGGAAAACTGCGTAGCACATGCCGACAAAAGAGATTTTCCTCGCGGATATGCCACAGCTACACGGCGGATTAACTTACGCGATTCGATATATTTATATGGCTTATAGGGCAGTAAAAAATATATCCTTGCATAAAAAGCACTAAAAGTGAAAATGTATATGCTTAATCGAGTCTCTGGGCATGGTAATTTTTTGAAAATATGCCGCTAAAGCAGGAATATGCAAACAAAGGATAATATGCGCGACAAGTTAATTAACCGAATTTTTTCCCTTGTCTTTTCCAGGATACACTCGTACACGGGCTACAGTCGGATAGGCAAGGATTTGCCAAGGGCTTCCGTAAGAATCTGGGTGGACGCTGGCGTCGCCTGGTGAAGAGGAAGCCGGAGACCGAGACCTGCGCCATACCGCCGGAATTGAAGGACCAGCTCAAGACCATCTACGTCTATTGACGTGGGCCTCGCGATGAGCTTTACCTTATTATTATATTACGCTAAACGACAGATATAAACAATAACCCATATACACGCCACGAGGGGATATCAGCAACGACTATGTGCGGATGAACAATTGCTAACGAGAAGAAAGAAGAGGAGACAAACGAACGAGGATGATGATTAGTCAATTATAAACCCCTCGGAACGCGGCTGTGCGGACACTACTTCGACGACGACAGAAACAAACACATGCTTTCCCGTATTAAATCGTATTTATGTTAAGGATGAAAAAAAAACAAAAAGAAAAAGAAAAACAAAACAAATATTATCCATTAGTCAAATCGACGTTTTTGATGTTGCGGTTCGATGAGATTTTTTCTAAGAGACCGGACGCGCGCGCGCAAAGGGACGAACGACGGTGTTTTACTCATCCCTTTGCAACCATTTTCAACACTTTTCTTTTGTATTATTAATTATTATATATACGTTTGTTGACGATGATTTTTTTTTCTGTTTTTTTTTTTAAAGCGTGAGTGAGAGAAGAGCGCGAGAGAGGAAAAATCTGACCGTTCGTGCGTTATATTGTTTACATTTAACGAGATATATAGCGAGATAAATGGAAACAAAAAACAACGTAAAATGTCGTATAAAATAAAATTGTAGGATTTCTTTGTTCGCTAGTTAGAAAAGAAAAAAAAAACAACAAAAAACAATGAAGAAATAATGTGTAGCGCGGGATTTGATGTTGTTATTATATACACAAACGACCAACGAATATAATCTTGATGTCTGGGTAGCCGATTATGGACACATTTAAGGTGCGCGTATTCTCTATTACCAATGTGTCAACCACTATTTTTCGCCTTGGTCCGTCTGCCTCGATTAATTTTTTCTATGTAAACAGCGAGAACAACATCTCCGCGGTGAAATTGTAATAGAGATGTGATACGACTTGTGTGTCGTTCTTTATCGGCTAGAAGGAGATTTTCCAGCGAACTCATGTACTCGTCTATGTAAAATGTTCTAGTGGTACTTTTTGTTGAATGTTACGAGATGTTCTTAGTCAATTGATAGGGAGAATATATATAACACCAATCGCTGGAAATGATTTTTCGCCGTTTATATCGCGTGCGCAGACGTCGGGTAGCAGGAGTAAAAATGGCAGAGGAAAAACGGGGGCAGTAGCTTCTCGCGGCCAACGAACAAAACAAAAACACACCCGTGTGGAAGAGTATAGCGGGGGAAAACAAATACGATACAAAATCGAAAGTGGTCTTTTTCTTGCGCTACCCGCATATAATCGCACCAACACGAGAGTGACCGAGAAAGTGCCTTTTTTTTCTTCTCCTTGTAAGCGGTGACGTCGTCGTCGCGCGAATGAAAGTCTATATACTTTTACGCACATGTCGAGAAGAGTCGCAAGCCAAGGTGTATAAGATACGCTGTTAACGGGGGAAAAAAGCGCGAATCGCTCGCAGCCTGTGCGTATTTTCTGATCACCTCTGACAAAATATGGCCAACGATGCCGTGCCAGCGAAAGCTTTAAACGCATTCGATTATTTTCCATTGGCTATTGTATTTGGAAAAGACCTTTTTCTTTAACTTCACGTCCGCTCGAGCTTAAACAAATTTGCTGTAATTCGGTAATTTATTTCAAATTAGATTTGAGTGGACTTTAATATCTAGTTCAGAGTAAAATTAACTTGACTTTATATTTGACTCTTATATGTGACGATTTTAAATGTGAAATTTGAATGAAACCACTACTCGAGCGTTCGCGTTGACATTTTCCCGCAGACTCTCGCCTTCCGAAAAACAAACAAAAAAAAATAACTGACCATAAAAAAAGCGTATCAACGAGCGAACGAGTGTAAGAACTATAAAGAATTTTAAAATCATTAGGTAGTGAAAAAAATTTTAAAAACAAAATTACGAGACGGTAAAGATTATGTTGCTTCTGCTCCAAGCTCGGAGACGACGTGGCGCAAAATTGTTTAGAAGCCTTCATGAGACTGAAAGTGTAAATGGGTACGACAAAGCGAGCTTACACGAAGTCCTCGTAGCTCATGTGTGTACGTATTTACGCATCCCCCACATTTATTAAGAAAAAAGCGCCTGCGTGCACGTCGAAAGATTTTGAAGTAGTAAGATTAAAACTCAAAAGTAAACTTCGTTGAACTCGAGTAAAATGGCTGGGCTTGTAATTTCTTTTCCACCGCTTTCTTGCAAAATTTTTTCTAAAATATTTACGGGAAAACAATTTGAGATTCGAAGAAGCTTTGAGGAAAGTGTCGAATGATTTAAATCAGAGATTTGCATAACGATAGAATCCCTCGGTCAGAGTTTGTACACATCCATTATTCTATGAAAAATATTGGAAGGTTGCAGCTCTTTTACTCGAGTGCGTCACTAGTATTATACTGCAAACTGAGATATACTATTAAAGGACAAACATAAAAAGACAAAAAAAAATGGATGAAGAAAATGTGACTTTCGGCGCTGCCCTTCCAGACTCACATGGATGTTTCGACGCTGTATAGTACGTTTTCCCGTTGAATACCAATTGTTTTTATCTCGTATCTCGGCAGCTCCGTCTCACACGATCTTTGTAAATAAGTGTAAAAAGAAGCAATAAGGCGCGTAATATTTTTTTTCTTTTTTTGTAAAAGTCTTGTATACTATTTTAGGCGAGCTCTAAGTGGTTGGCCCTGCGTACTCGGTTCTCCTTGGCTATCGTCGCGGGAACGTCCTTTTCAATATGATAATGTAAAAAAAAAAATACGATGTATTCCTCCCGCGAGGATATCGCCGACAAGACGTTCGGGGGCCAACTTGAGACTCTAACTCGTACGACGGCTCATATTGAGCTCACACTACATACTAACCCTCATGGTATTTTAGTTGAATTGTTGTATTATATAATGCATAGGTCGATCGGTCGTATACAGAATGTGCCGTATGTTCACTGACTTCCGTGTAATCACCTTTGAAAATCTGTACTGGAAATCAAAAAAGCATATATATTTTTTACGAATGAAAATACAATATTTTTCGATCGACGTTTTTTTCCCGAGCCGATCGTCGTTGTAACAATAAGATTTTGCACAAAATTAAAAATCAAACAGAGCAAACGCATAACGGAAAATTTTCGTATAGATTTTCAACGTTGTGATTGAGGATACAACCATTTCGAGATGGCGATAAGTTTATTACGTAAAGCAGAAAATATATTTTTCCTCGGAATCGCAAAGCTCGATAGGAATGGAACTTCTTGTCGTGCAATTCGTGATCGTTTTCTTTAAAATATTAGCATTTGCACGTTCGACTTGAAGAGGATAGTAAATAAAAAAGCAAACATCTGCGTCGGTTCGCAAGATCATCGCCGATCAACCTGAAGGAGGAATATCCTCTTCTGAATATATGTTGACTAATTAATCGTTTTATTCGTTTTTATTTAAAAACCTACTGGCGGCATAATGTTTTACGGATAACGTGAGACGATGTGAAATAAATTAATTAAACAGCGAAGCGATCCATTGTAACGGAAAAGACCAACAATGTGCCTATAAACACATATCCGTTTAATGTAATAACCGTAAAAATTAAGGAGCCGTATCTTCTGTTTATGTAAAAGGATTACAATATATAGGTTGAAGCTGCGCTCTTTTATTTCCTAGTCACACAATAATAATGCGAAATTTTCAAAGAAGTTGTATTGTTAGCCTTTACGCAGCTTTACGTTCTTTCTTTTCCAATGTTCGAATACAACAATATCAAATAAAGTATTTCAAACGTATTTCGCTTCTTGTTATAATCTTTTACCACCTTCCTGTCTTCCATACTATAATATGTTTATTTCTCAAATTGATTGATAATTTTTTATTTAAAAACTGATCTGCACATTTATAACTAATTTATTCACAAGAAATATAAGTAACATGTAATTTTATATATTGATTGATTTAAATGATTTACGTTTTCATTTTAAATTCTGAACAATCATTACTATAAAAAATGCCAGGATTATAGGTATTTGTTTTTACTTGAAAATTATTAAAAAATTAAAAACGATCGTATTGTAATGTTGGTAGTTCTGAATGAAAATAATTAATATAAGTAGAAGCTATACGAGTTTGCAATTTTTTTAATGCAATTACTTTATACTTACGCATACAATAAATTTAAAAAATAATTTACTTTTATAAACATTTTTCACCGATCTTTATAAACATAAATTGCACGTATCTATCTTTACGCAGTTCAAAGATGAATGAATCACGTGATTAACTTGGCTGCATCAGGCTGCAGCTAGCAGCTGGCTGACTGCGAATAAAAGCGTCTGCTTTATACCGTTTGCAAGTTAGTTGCTTCGCTGAAATAAATAGCAGTTTTCTGGCAGTTACGCTTGTCGTCTAGAACAAGCAGTATTTTATTTTTCTTCTATTTCAAGAGTATTTTGCAAACGATTGTAAATGTTCAAATTTTTGGCTCAAAAAATATCAGGTGATTGATGCTAACAATAACACAAACAAATTTCTTTAAAAGTTATACCTAAGTCATTGCAATTTAAATGATGCTAAATGTGTTAGCATTTTTAAAATTTAATTTTTTTATTAAAACAAGTTAGTTTACACAATTTTGTAATTTTCCTTAGTTACAAGTACAATGTCAGAATATGTTACTTATAGGTTATAATTCTAGTTGCATTTTACTTCGCAACATGACTGATTTAATCAATACGAAACCAGTGGAATCATCAATAAGAAAAAAATTAAACGAAACTTTTCTACCTATGCACATGGAGGTATTGAATGAATCATACATGCACAATGTTCCCAAAGGGGCTGAAACTCATTTTAAAGTGGTTGTTGTTTCGGATAAATTTATGGATGTTCCCCTTATCAAGGTACGACAATATCTAAAGAAAGAAATATCAGTGCAACACCAAAGTACGAGTTATGAAAATGTTTATTTTTCCAGAGACACAGAATGGTAAATGATTTACTAAACTATGAATTACAAAATGGAGTACATGCACTTTCAATCGTAGTAAGTATTCTATAATAATTTTGTTTCGTTTGATTTTAGATGAAAATTATTATTTTATTTTTTAAGGCAAAAACACCTAGTCAATGGGAAGAAAGTGATAAAAATGTTAAACCCAGCCCTAATTGCCGAGGTGGATTTGGTAAATGACTTATAAAAATGTTAATCTGTACATATATGTATAACAAATAGATCTTAAGAATTTTGTTATTGTCAATACGACATAATTTCAAAACAGAGTTACACAAATACATTATCAAAAATGATGTTTTATCACACTTTTTTTTATAGAATATAGTAGATCATTTTAATTTATTACACATGTAAATATTATAGTAAATTTTATATACTACGTATATCTTTTTACAATATTGTTTTTTAGAAAACTTAAAAAAGATAATATTTTCAAATCTTCTACATTTTAAATGAATACTAGATTTAAATTACTAATTTAAAATAATGGACTGATTTGAGGAGACTATTGTTTTGGAATCCAACTTTGTAAAATAAAGACATAACAAAACAAAAAATGTTTACTAATGTCATAACGTAAAAGTATCTAGCCTTAATTTTCCTTCGTTCTCTGTAAAATAGAGCATATCTGCCATTGATTGTTCTGCTATTGCTTCTTCTGCTTTTTCAAATACCTAAAAATATTTTAATTTTCTTAAAAAATGAGAATAATATATTTTATAATTAACAGAATTTCGAAAGTTTTGCATAAATTAAAGTAGTCAAATAATTTAAAACCAGAAAAATTGTATTATATTAGTGTGAAGTTATTCTATTTACCCCTCTGAAAGATGTGTCTTTGGGTGAAAATTTAAAATGAGGTCCGAAATTCACAGAAACAGTTGCTGTTTTATGAATTGAAATAGATGGATAGTAAGCACCATTATAAATATCTACAAATGCTTCTCCCTTATTAACTCCATTTTTAAAGTATATTATCTTACTTCCTACAAGAGGTTTTAAAGCTCGAATAGCTTCAGGAACTTGATCCTTTTCTTCATAATATAAATGACTTTTAAATTTTACTAATGGCTGAAATGAAAACCGTCATAAAATCTATTTCCATTATGTGATTATCTACAAATATAATGAAGCATTTCTTAACTACTTACACGATCCTTGTACGTATTAGGAATATGAGTTGGACTATGTACATCTGGTAAGACTATTAGAAATCCTAGTGTGTCTCCTTCTCCATATCCTTCACTATAATGTTTTCCTCTGCTTTCATGGAAACGCGTGCCCTTTCTACAATTATGTACAATTGAGTATTGAAAATTATCATTAAAGATTACTTAATAAACTTTTCTTTTATTGTTACCTAGACCGCCAAGAATAACCGAATTTATCATATCCCAAAGGTGCTTGTAAATTGGCATATTCTTGACCCCATCCAAGCCTTGATGCAGAACCTTCTGGCATCTCTTCTATAGTCGCCTCCCAATACCATGTTCCTCTGCAAACAGCTTTAAGCAGATAATTGATGAAAAAATCTTTTCCAAAAAGACGTTAAAATTTATATATTTTTAGTAACTCACAATGAGTAGCTCTGATCATGCAGTAACCCTTATCACCAGTGACCACCAATCTGTCTTCTGAAACTTTCATTTGAGGAGCTCGATCATGCAAAGCTAAAAGTACAACACTTGGACTTAAAGGTCTGTACAGCCAGCCTGGAATAGGTTTGCCAGCCCAATCACTGCTCTCATCAAATTCCTAATTCAAAACAAAGTGTTCATTTTATTATAATATTAAGCATTCAATATTACAAAAAAAAAGAGTTCAATGTAAAATGTGGAAACAGTACATTGTGAGTGTTGACTTACTTGTCTAAAAGGTGCATGTGGATCAGGTTCAGCTAAAATATACCTGTAAGCATCTTTATTGAAGGGATGCTCCAGTGGATATCCATGAGCAGGTAGTTTTGGTGCTGTCATGTCTGTTCCTCTACCTTTTTTTCCTGGACCAGTACCAGTTCCCTCACCAGGAAATTTGCGTTTGGCATTACGTCCACGAATCCCACCAGGCATTGATGCTAATATATCCATTAAATAGTTAAATTATTAAATTTTGATTTGTGGTAGCAAATATGAAAGTCCAGTAATTATTTTATATTATGAGGCAATTGAAAACTGTGGTCAACTGAATTTTTACTAATGATAATCATAAAGATAAATAAATTATATTTTAGGCGCAACGTATTTAGGCAAATTCCAATATCAGTTTTTATAATTCTACTATTTAAATTTATTGATGTGGTAACATACTAATATATTCGATAAAATAATTTATGGATGACATTCCATTCATATTAAAATAATTTAGTGGCTAATAATTAAATTTTGAAATTTATCAAATTCAATTGCATACATATTTTGAAAAAAGCTCATTTTCCATTTATCAACATGTCTATCGCGAGTTATTTGCATGTACCAACTTGTTCAGTAAGTTTTAACGTACCTCCTTTGATCATTGCTTCATAATTAGGCTTAATCGCTATTAAATCCGAGCTTATGAGTCCATACAGTTGCCCTTCAGCAGAATTCTCATCCATCATGAAAAGTGTTCCAAGATCTTTTGTTAAAGCTTTATGAATCTTAAAGTAAAAAAAAGAATAACGTTAATATATTATACATGTCAAAATTTGATATGTTTTATTATTATCTGTAAAAATAACATGGTTTTGGTTAGATCAGTTTTATCTCTTATATAATACCACTTCATAAATCAATTTATGAGATAAGAAAAGATAAACAATATTTAAAAAAATTTTTAATTCAATATTTTTTAACATTAAAATAATTACAAAAGTATCATGTTATTTAATTTTTTTAAACTTTTGATGTTTTATTTATTTAGATTCTTGCATCCCTTTGAAGTAATGCAATATAATTATTTTCTATCAAACTTGCTAAATCTTTTAAACATTAAATTAATCTTTTTAAAATTGAACCTGTGAATAAAAAGAATTCTTACTCTTGAATGCCAAGATTGTGTTACTCTTCGGGGCATAGTGGTCATACTTTCCCAGTGACATTCTATGAAAGGAATAATATCACGATCTTTGTGAAAAAGTGTTCTGTTACTATTTTCTTTCTGACAAGTTTGTATTAAATTTGCTATAGCAGTGACACACATTTGTGGAAATTCTGTAATAAAATTAAATGAATATATTTTTTTCTCAGGCTTTTGTATATTTTAAAATAACCTGGACTGTAAAAATCATAAATAGTTTATTTATATTGACTTACGAGCTTGGTTTTTTTTAAAACTTTCCAGCCCAGTCTGTGAACAATTTTTACACATGAATACATAGTTCATCATGAATGGTACTAGTTTTCCTAATTGGTATCCAATGCAAGATTCGTGGAACCACCTCAAACAATTTGCACACAATAACTCCGCAATATTTAAATTTCTGTCTTTTCCACTGTAGAAAATATATTATTTAAAATTAGTGTGATCCTATTACCATAAAATTAACACTCATTTACAAACTTACCAGTAACAATTTCCTATTTCGCTAATGGTAGTAGTTCGTCCATTAGATTTGCTAGTTGAATCCTCTGTTTTGATTTCGAGTTTTGGTTTCTCTTCCAGCATATCACTTGTCTTTTCATCCATGATGCTACTTTTTGAATTTTCAGAGCCTTCTGTTGTGCTGTAAATTTATATGGGTTTGAATGATTGCATATTAAAATAATATAAACAAAATGTATTTATAACCTCAATTTTATCAAATTAGTACTTTGAAAACATTAGTTCTGTTAACTTTTAAGTATTTTATTAAAATTATAAAGGTTTGTATACTTTTTTAAGCAATAATTAATTAATAATTAGTATCGTTACCTTTCTACTTTTACGACGACTGACATCGTAACTGCAAATTGTAAACAAAATAATACTTTTTTTCGTCCCCACAAACGCGGCACGCCGGCGTACTCAAACTCGATGCAGTGCTGCCACTGTATACAGTATACGCTCACTGCACAAGCTTGATGCAATACACATTTCATTCATGTGTGTATATATATATATATACCTATGTATGTTCTGTTTTATACAGTTTTTATTTTGTAACATATTGTAAGAAAGGATTCAGGGGAATTACTATTATTATTATTTATGACTTAACTCTTTCATACATGTAACAGATAAGAATTTCTGCTTTTTTTCTTTTTTAATTATATCGCTATGACCGGTTAGTTATAAAATTTTTTGTTAAAAACTTTAAATAGGCGATAGATTTTTCGTTTCTTTTATTTTGTTATGAAACAAAATTTTATATACCTCTTTAAAATGCAGCGTATTATTAATTGTGAAATAAATATTGCCTCTAAGACTTTTATTTTGAGTTAATACTAAGCGAATAAATAAAAAGTCAATTTTTCAAAAATACTTTTATTAAATATTCTTTAAATACATTTATTAAAAAATTCATTGAAAATTATCTTAAAGTGAGCTTTTCAATGAAGTGTATACTAATATATATATATAAAAAGTTTTGTAAAAAGCTTTATGTAATGCTAATGCACATTTTCGCATGATATCCAGCTCTTACACGCGTGATTTATGCGCAAACGTAATTTAATTACGCATGACTTAGTACAATATTGTGTGATATGACTTTTCAATAAATATATCAAAACTTATAACAGCGTAGTGTTCTCTACTTAGGATCTCCTTTGAAGCATCGCTCCTTTTACTCATAGAAACAAATAAAATTTTGATTACAAATATAACATGTACAAGTCCCGCATCGATCGCGACTCGCTCATTCAGACTTTGGTTTTTCGGCTTCGCCATTATTGGAGCTTGGAGTTGGTACGTTGGATTGGGAGCCCTGACCCAAATTCAAAAAGTTGGTCAGATGGAGAATCGAGATGACGCCGGCCATGTAATTCGCGACGTCTTCTTTCTTCACTGTTTTCAGCTGGGTGGCGACGGAATGGTAGACCCTGTTGGCGGTCTTCGTTGATAATTGGCCGATCGTTTGAACTGCGTGCAGGACTTTGTTCTCCTCGGCTGATACAGGCGCTGAAAGTTGCAAATGTATATTATTTATTTGCATTTTTTTCAAAATTTAATTCTTTACTTTATACCGAGATGCAAATGGCTTTATATATATATTCATAGATTATTTAAATTATACCGATCAATTGGGGGTCTCTTGGGGATTTCAGTTACAAAAAAAAAAGAAAGAAAAATACAGGACTTTATAAAACTTACTCTGCCTAGCAACCTGTGTATATTATCTAGGGTAGTATAGAAATCGAATTAGTGAAAAGCGTTAAACTAGTATCTTGAAATCCGGAGTGACGATCAAAATATGAAAACTTCAAGTATGAATAGTTTAACTTAAAAACTATGTGCAGCGACATAATTATTACAATTTTGTTTTATAAATATTCGTAACTTTAAAGTTATTCTTCATACAGAGCACACAAAAAGCAGCCAGTACGAAGGGAGCAAGTTCTTTGTTAGCCTGTCGAGCTGGAATTACCTGGTGAATCTTGTTCTCCCTCAACGGGTGGGAAATAATGATCCAGGAGGCGAGTGACGAGTACACTGGTATTGTCGACGCCCTGTACGGCCATGGATCCATATTGGGTGCTGAGAAGCTCATTGGCCTTGGCGACACTGATGTCCTTTATGGCCGTCGCTTGTGTCGTTGCCGACTCCTTCGCCGATATCAGCTTCTCGATCGTCGGCTGGAGCGAGCTGTTCATCACATTCTTAGCCGCGTCGTAAATCTGAAATCAAGAGAAATGGATGGAGAAACGTTTTTTTACACGCGAGGCACATAATTTATTTTAACGAAAGAAAGTTTGCTTGGAATTATTTTCGAATTTTTAACGATACGAGTAGAAAATCGTTATTTAAATAATTGTAGCGCGTCTGCAAAAATTGAAAATACGATAAGAATTTATAAATAGTTATCGGTAATACTTAAAGAATGTAGAACTTAAATGAATTTTATTATTACACATATAGATATATAAACTCGTAAAACTGTCATTACTATCACTCGAAAGATAGCAAATATGCGCGGAGCTCAAAGAAAATTGATTTCGTTACTTGTCCGCGCTGATGCTTTTATAATTTCGGCGAATTATTAACGGCTTGAATACTGAGTAGCTATTTAAAACTTTCAATCTATTTCGCTGTTTCTTCAGTCCCTACGTCCAATATATATTCTATTTAAAAACTACAAGCAGAAATAAATAATTATTAAAAAAAAAAAAAAAAAAAAAAAA
>UELU01144911.1:144393-182883 GCA_900490025.1 Megastigmus dorsalis
AAAAAAAAAATTATTAAAAAAAAAAAAAAAAAACTACATTTTATATTTGCAATCGCAGATGAACCAAATTAGTTATCCTTCATCAAAGGATTAGTTAATCAATGCAAAGCTGCAAGTCGATAGACAATTAGATAGTAAATAGATGCTCACCTGCTTGGGCGGCTGCTTAACGATCGGCACCTTCTGCTCGACGATGTCCAATCCCTGGCAGAGCTTCTGGTCGACGGTATTTATCGGGCCCTCGAGCTTCTTGGCGATCGGTGCCGCTGTCGCGGTCGCGTAACTCAGACCTGCCTCCGCCCGATTGAGGGCCCAGGTGACCAGATGATGCGAGTCCTTGAGGTAGGCGTAGGTCGAGTTGGTCTTCTCTATCGCCGACTGCACGACGGGTATGCTCCTGACGCGGTCCAGTACCTCCAGATGGGGTCCGCTCGCGCTCTCCTGATTTGCGCTACCGTTCACTTGTCCGGTCAAAGACATATTTCCACCTGCAACCCGAGATTCGCTTTATTTTATTTTTATGGACTTTTAATATTGAATCCTTGAACTTTGAACGCGGAGGCGATTCGCACGTAAGCGGTGTTACGTAAGCATTGTGCTGCAGAGCTGAATTTATAAGTATTGTTCAATGAAATGCTGTCATAATTAATACAGTCATTATTCTGGTATTGCTTGCGATGTCGATTAGTGCGAAATAATTAAGTCACGCTTCTATATTACAAAAATTCATGCTCGAATCGTGACACTCCATAAGTGAATGGCGTGGATTTTTTTATTCAAACTTATCAATTTATGACTGTCGTGTGTTGTACAGAGATTGCGTCCAAAGGCGTGTTTCCACGCACGCTAGATCATCAAAGAATACGATGGTTTAAAAAAAGTTTACGCGCTACTGATTGGGTCTATGCTTATTATTTTCATTGCTCGCTGCGATCGGGAAGTCAATTACTGGCAGGATAAGGCGTAGGATATACAAATGATCAACGCTTGAAATTCTCCAAGGTCAAAAACAAACGTTTTAAGTCTCATTTGCCGGGTGTTTTTCAGGCGATCGAAAATTGCAGTTAAAAGATTATACGGCACTGCTATAACAGTAATGGACGCTATTAAATAAAATGTCGGTATGTGTTACGCGATAGAAAAGGTAATTTTAAAGAATATATATGTCGTCTGCTTGAGTTGGTCCAATTGAGAACACGGATATGTAGGTTTATTATACGTTAGATATAACCGAAATTTAAACAAAGCTCTTTTTGCAATGAATATATACCTACAATGTGGTGGAAAATTCCGTTTTTACAGAAAAGTAAAAAGGAAAACAATAGTTTAAGGTCAATCGAGACTTTTTACATCAGTTTTTTTTACCTTGTTATTCAAACCTTACAATCGTGTTTTTGTATTTGATTTTCATGGACTTCTCAAATGCAAGCCTATATATATATATTTAAATAATTGTAATATGCAGCATTATATGATAATACTTAATAATAATCAGAAAAATACTAAATGAATTTTCCAAATGAAAAGGTTTACGTATATATCAACGATACTCAAAAACTAAGGTATAAGATCAAACTGCGTTCTTGAAATTTTTACGTGATGCAACATTGTTTTACTTGTCGAAGTCGCAGAAAATGTTTAACGAGTCTTTTTAATTTACTAAGCGATGAGGTCAGTTTCTATACCAATGTTTAACAACAGTAAGTAATTCAAATTACATGAGTCAACTGGAATAATATAAATGCTTTTACGCTTATTAGAATTAAACTACAAACCCTTTATATATATATCCATAAATAGTATCCATAATATGTACATGCTTAAATATATAATTGCATAAAAAAGGACTTTGGCATAAAAATAACTTTACTATACCGTAGTCACGTAGTTATACTGATCGGAAGTGATTGTCAGTAATTATAGAGCTAGAAAAAACGGTTGCATCATTAGTTTACGCGAAAAGTTAATCAATAAATGATTCATTCGGATGAACAATAGAAAAAGTACTTTGATGTTGCATCCTTCAAATGAAATTTCAAGTAACATTCCTATTTAGCGTGAAAGTTTTACCGGTATATATTTTAGTTGGTTATGGACGGAGAAATCTATGTGAAAGTGGGTATACAGCCGACAAGGAATTGCCAGATGATGGACCTGACCTTAATTCAGTGATTCTGCCAATAAAAGAGGTTAAATAATCGATTGTTATTAAAAATAATAGAGGTATCATAAACGTTTATCGCTGGTCAACAGCTACTGTACAAAGCATTTGGGTCGAGTGTTTTTAAAAAGATAAGCAATGAGTTGCAGTCATTTAATGCAAATAGATCTGATTATTAAACGCCGCGGCATAATTTAAATTGCGGATTAATAAATTTCCATATAAATCCCATCGCGAGGACAGATAAAGCTATGTACACGTCGTGTACATGTAAATATTGTGGTAAGCAAGAAATACTTCGTATACAATAATTGGTTTAATAACGCTCCGCATATTCTCACGCGAGGAGAAGTCTCGCAAGTCGACCGGCTACAAAATATCTAACATCCATCGTATCGTTAGTAGGTTATGTACTTCGCGCTTAACGTCTTCTCGAAAAAAAAAAAAAAAATAAAAAAACGAACCAGCCTTTAAACCAACGAGATTCGCTTTGCATCAGGGAAAAACAGACAGACGCAAATTGCGATGCGCGATGCACGATACAACGTCGGCCAACGTTACATACATACGCACACGCCGGTTGAACATAACAAAATGCCGGCTCTAACCGCAGTTCGTGTCTAGTTTTTTTTTCCTCTTCCAAAATTGATATAAACCGTTTGAGTTATCTTATCGCGATCGGAATGTGTCCAGTGCTCACCTTATTTACTGTTTTGGGAATCGCTATAGGGCCGGCTTTCACCTCTGCTCCCAGCTAATTGTTTTTCCTCGCTCTGGCAAATACTTGCCCGTGAAGTGTTTCGTAGTTGTCGGCCTTGCGGCGGCTGTTGCTCGATGATATATATGTATATGTAACGTGCTATACGATTGTCGGACGTGTACTCTGAACCCTTGCGAATGTGTGACTGCCTCACCGATCATCGTACCGTGTGTATTATAGCACGAGACCGACTTCCCTCACTCTCGGCTGGGCTGTGTCGACAGGTCCGTAGTTGCTCGACCCGGAACCCCGCGATTAACTTTCAAAACCGACGCAACATTTCTCGGTTTATCGTTTATGCACTTGAGAATTGAATTTTAGTTTTGTTTCTAGTTTTGTCCGCGAAAATCTTAAATTCAAGATTTGCGCTAAAATATACACTCGCATTATATGTATTATATGAGCAATCCAATTTAAATACAATTTTCGTGTGGTTTTATAATTTTACAGAAATGTACATAAAATTGATGTGTACTTTTTTATGTCTGATCAAAGACGAGCATAAAAATTGAGTTTAATATGATAGCAATTTTAACTGTGTATAGGATTCATTAAATGCTAAAATAATTGTACAAATTATAATTTATCAAATTTCAGATTCGCTAAATAAAAATAAAATGTGAAAAAAATTACGTAACTTCAATTGTGTTACATAAATTATCTAATATTATATAAAAGATGATATTCGCTTATAATTTGCGAGTACCCTTTACATTCGTTTACAGCATGATGATAAATAATTGCTGCAAAGTACAGTTGATAATACGAAAATAACTGCAGTACATTGAACTGTAATATCTTATAATTCAACGCATAGAAAACTCCAGAATGACAATTTCAAAGTATACAGATAGTGAATATGAGTATAGCGCTAGATAAATTTATTTAAAAAAACTCCATTAATTTAATAGCAGTACCATATATATCTAATACAGTAAATCATTTATTTATTCTGAATATTTTTCGCATAAGCTGCATTTTTCTATTACAATTTGTCATTGGGCGCAATGTGATAAATAAAACATTATTCCTTAATATTACCAATTAAAAATCAATGCCAAAATAAATATTGATCTCCATAATCCACAAATCATTGGCTTGAAACGCGGTCTGGCAAGGTATTTACATATACATATACTTAGAAAGCTAATAATTGCAGCAAGTCTATTTAATTCTCAAGTACATCAACGCTCACAATAATTAGCGCTAACGATGCTCAAGGGCCCGAGAGCAAGTTAATTTTACGGGGAAAAAGCGAGAAGATCAAAGTCTGGCCGAGCGCTGCTCGGAGATCATCATCGGCACGAAAGATCGTTCGCCGACTACAAGTAGTCGCAGCCGCTACTGAGCGGCCGGCAAAACCGTCGTGACGTGGGGGTCGCCGCGAGTTGGAACTTGGGACTATAGCGTAGCTCTCATCGCGAGTCTCGTTACTCATCGACAGAGGCGCGATGACTAGCCAAGTGTATGCTTTACGCTCGCAGAGAGAAATCTCGCGCAACGCCGCGCGGAAGTTGGTTCAAAAAACGTATTTTTATAACGAATTGATATATCGCCGATCATCGGTCTTGCGAGAGAACCGCAGAGAGGGCCGAATATGCCGTTAAGTGTGATAAGGAGGATTTGTCACCAGATATTATTAGAAGCTGATGGCTTCGTTGCGAGTGACAGTATTTTGTATGACTTGCACGCCTTCCGACCAATTTAATCTATGTGGGATTTCGTGAAAATAAAAAATCGAATATAGGGTTTTCTCTTGAAAGGAAAGTATGCGCTTATCATTTATGGTAATCAGCATCAATTAAGAATCCCGCAGGTATCGTGACAGATTTTAATACCGAGTTTTAAAGATTCAAAATTTTTTAAATTCTTCTCAAAATAGTATAAGAAATAATGAACTATAATCAAAAGCAGCGGCACAAAATAATTTGTTAATTTCATAGAAAAAGTGGATTATGTGTTTCTGTTCAATTAATACAAGCAACTATAAAAAAAAGGAATATTTTTATTTTTATATTCTGGTATATATACGTATCGATAAAAAAAACATAGTTCAATAATAACGTTAAACGCTTTAGAAAACTATTATAAATTGATTACGTTATATATCAGTTCACGGACATTTTAAATTTGATTACATTTAATACGAATACATCACGAAACACATTCTTTTAGCCTCTTTTTTTTCAATTACAATTTTAAACTTTCACACGCCACATACGACTAACGTACAAATTTCACAATACAATATACATTTTTTCATACGTTACAATTCGGACACGGGAAATACATACATCGAAGTATTGTGGGATGCATTGACTTTCTGTCACTGCCAAAATAGATCATTTTTACACATTACATAGGACGTGTACACAATGGATCCAATACTGAAACCAATTCATAGACATACATTTTCTCGACGACATCAACATGTAAAAAAGACCTTAAATAATCAGAATATTAAAACATTCAATCAAATTACATTACACAGACAACATAATCTATCGATACATATACTAATGATCGTCGGTATACAAGTTTAGTGCAATGATCCGTTATCCCCCCCCAAGAAAAGAGAAAAAACGATTGCACGCCACTGACGAGAGCAAAGATGGAAAAACTTAACGAATAAAAAAAGAGCGGGGAAAAAAATCGCTAAATCGCTAAGCAAAGGGACTATACGCAACTGTGCACCGTAAGAACCAAGTGTGTAAAAGTACACTTTTTTTTTTCGTCACAGCTTTTACACATTTGGATTCGGCGTGTACAGTTGGCTGTAAGAATACCGTTAGAAATCTCTTTTTGGATCGCCAATTAGCGAATCAACGAGGGCGAACCTCGCGTGCCGCTGATGAGCACGAAGATTCGAAGAGTAGCCGTGAGGCTGGTCTTGCTGGTGGTGGTGGTGGTGGTGGTGATGATGGTGGCCGGGCTTGATGCCTCCACGACGGTGTTCGGGCGCGAGCAGCATCAGCAGAGCGAAGTGCAGGAGCACGTAGATGACGAAGCCCGCGTCGAGGAGGTGGACCAATAGAAAACAGTAGAGGGACGAGGTCGAGGGTGGCCTACGTCTGCGCCGCGCTATCGGACGTCTGCTGTGTGCGTTGTTAGTTCTCCTTCTTGTCGCTCTCCGTCGATTCGGCCGGTGCAGGAGATTTGCTGTTGGGCGAACAGGAGAGACTGTGGACGCGCTCGTTGAGGGCATTGACGTAAAAGGCCAACTGAAGAAACTCCACGAGGTTGGCTAAGTAGGTTTTGAGATTGTCCTTGCTGAGGGTGCGCAGGTGGTGGACGACGTTGGCGTAGACGCGACGGGCCGCCTTGTTAGACAGACGGCCAAGTGTTTGCAGACTGTGCAGCAGCTTGTCCTCGTCCGCCGATACCGACTCTGAAAACATTCGTTCGGCTCAATTGGTAGGTTCGGCTACTTTGACATGTTTATTTACAGAAAATTGACGACCGCGGCTTGCAGTTTGCGTTTTACGAGTGAATCCGTATATCATTAATGATGTTTTATGATTTAAGTGCAAAAATTACCAAGGTTCCATACATGTATATTGTATACTAGAAATAAAAAAAGGACAAGATTCGGTCCAAGTAGCCTGCAAGTAGCCAGCAAATGCACGAAAGCAAGCCTGCACGCAGACGATCGACAGTCCTTACTTTCCGTCATCTAACGCGATCGGCTCACCTGGGAATTTTTCCTCGCCGATCGGCGGGAAGTACTTGTCGATGATCGTCTCGACGGCTTCGGCAGTCAAGTCGAGGCCTTCCACAGCAGCGCTACCATAATGCGTGCTCAGTATTTGGTTCATCTTGTTCCAGCTGAGGTACTTAAGAGTCGCCGCTTGACTGCTAACCAGACCGTTTACGTAGGCGATCTTCGTGACAGCCGGTTGCACCGTCTCCAGGGCCAACATGAACGCGTTGTCCAGAATCTGCGTTGATTTTACATTCACATGTATAATTATGTATATGGTATTTCGCCAAGTGCGGTTATCGGTTGAGGAAACAAAAAAGACCCGAGAGCTGTTTTATATGCACGCGGTACTGCTGCGAGTTGCTGTATATAGCGATTGCTCGAGGTCGAATTTTTAGAGTAATGGCTTGTATACGCTTTTAATAATATGGCGATTGCATAAATGATTTTATTGGTTTTTTGTTTCACCTCGCTGGTGAATTTTCTCGTCAGCGAGGTGTGCATTGTTGAGTGCTTTTTAAGGAATTAATTTAGTAAATTCCCAATCAAAATTAATCGGTTATTGCTTTTTTTTAATAGATAGCTTTAGTACGTGGAATATTTTATTTTCTGTACGACGGGAAAGAACTTTAATCAGTTGAGAAAAACGTGATTGAAAAATTATTATTTCACAACAACTGCACTGAGTATCGTTATACTTATACTTATAAATGGAATATATATTGAACGGAAAAATTAGTCTCTTGATGTACTGAAATCTACAAGTTTCCAAATCTTTCATCTCCGTTACTTATTTCTTCGATTTTAACTACCCTATAATTTTTTATTAATAATGACTTGGTATTCACCTTCCATGAATTCTAGCCACACTATGTATCGGATTCTCTCCCTTTCTTCCCAGGTAATTCTATATAGCAATAAGAACTTTTCAATATTTCAACTTTCCCCGTGTCTACTACTCAACTCACAGCGAAATTCGAGTTTAAAAAGTATATAGTATAGGTACAGGTATAAAATAGAGATCGTACCAAATCGGGACTCTTCTTAACGATGGGCACCTTCTTCTCGATCTCGTCGAGGCCGCGGCAGAGCGTGTGGTCGACGAAGCTGATCGGCGTCTTGAATTTCTCGGCGTAAGGGGCGGCCTGCCTCGTCGCGGTCATAAGCGAGGACTCGGCTGTCGACAGGGCCCAATTGACCAGCTGATGCGAGTCCTTGAAGCGGCTGTACGTCGAGGCGGACTTGCTCAGGGCCAACTCTATCATAGGCAACTCGAGCATCCTGTGGACGAGCTCGAAATGCGGCAGCTGGGCTGATGCGGTTGACATGTTGCGTATAGTTTCTCCTCTGCTCTGCTCTCCGTCTTTGTATGCGACTCTCGTGACTGCTCTGAAAGTGCAGTTGCGAGTTTATGATGTTATTTATAGCTGTTGCACTCTTATTCTTTTTCTTTTAGCTCTCGAGGTACAGGGAAACTCAATGCCATTTGCTGCATAGATGTAGGAATCTGTTTTTATTTTCTTTTTGGCGCAAAGATCTTTTTTTCGCGTTGGCTCGAATTCTTTGGATATCTGTATAATTGTATAGGTTGAGGTGTGAATTCAATCGATTTATTATCAAATTTATTAGCGATATTATATATTATACATGACACTGTACTGTTGGCATAACTCATAGCATACATAGGAAAGTGTTAACCTAAATGGGAAAAATGAAATATAGTGTAAAAATTTGAATTCTCAGAATAATTAAGGGGGGAAACTCCTTTACAATTTTCAAAAAATCAATTTTTTTTGCATAAATAATTAGTTTATCCCTTCAAGAATATCGTGCAAAAGTTTCAAAGTGAAATTCAAAGTCTTATTAGAGCTACAGCCTGTGAGCGTGACCGTTTTACAGCGCACCGCCCATGTGTAAAACCTTTCAACGCGTTTTTCTAAAAACTACATTTTTTGAATTGGCGTAACTTCTCATTTAAAAACTAATCAACAGAACTTGCTCAAACTTTCCACGAAGTTACTTTATAGTATTGCTTTCTATTTATACCTAAAGATTTAAACTTTTCTTATTAAAAAAGTAATTTTTTAAACAATAATATAACAAAAAACGGTGAAAAATTGTACTTATTTTTAAAAACGATGTCGAATTTACAATTTTGTAATTTTTTATGCATTTGTAGGTAAGCATAAAGTGAAATTATACTACTAATCGAAAACGGTTTCTATTTTTTGATTCAGATCACCCAAAAAAATTGGAGAAATTACGCCAATTGTTTGTTTTTTTTTAATAAAAAATCATTTAAGGTTTTTTAATAGTGTGTAAAAATTTTATTAAAATTCAGGAATTAATAAATATTCTTGTCTCCTCACAAAAAATTTTTAAAAAACCCATCATTTTTTCGTTTCTAAAGGAGTTTCCCCCCTTAAAATGATAAGGGAGTTTTGATTATCTACAGTTTAAATTCGGTTTGGATTAGCTAAATATAAAAAATATTCAACTTACATTTTTATCAAACCAATAATAAATCGCTACGCTAATGTTATGCTGTCAGTTTTTCTATTACTGTACGCAATTAATTGGTTTGGAATTTTCAATTAAAGTCAACTGTCGTCTTTTAATTAATATTCATGAGACATCATGAACGTATTGCAGTATCCGCAGCGTAAACTGTTAATTAATTGAGTGTCTTTGCCTTCCAGTCTTACGCTCGCGTAGAAATTAATAACGATTAGATTAGCATAAACTTTTTTGAGTAATTCAATGTCCTCTTCTCGTGGTACTGTCAATATATATTTATTGACAAACATACGAGAGTATTACAATTGATTGGAACTTAAATCATAATATCGTAAGTCACATCACTTAGAATTTCAAATATGGAATAAAAAGCGTAAACCTTTCATCGTGCTTTAATTAATTTCATATTAACGGTATTCTAATATTCATAGTAATGGCCTCATCATGACATGTAAAATGTATATGATGAGAAGAAAGTTTGGTTCCTATTTAGGCTAAATAGCAAGCACATACATATTAATGACAATTATATTCTCAGTATTTTTCCACTTTCTGTATTTAATTTCCATTAATAAGTTGCCTCATAAAGAAGATATAACTAAAAGTTTTTTTTGCATATCAAGTACATTTTTGAATAGAGAGCTAGAGAGTCGCATCCCGACGGATGCACGAAAGTTCAGTGACACGTGAGAAAGCGCGGCTGTTGATTATTAGCAAGTGAGCGGTAATCTTTGAATATTTACGGCCTCAGCGCAGCATCCGCTTTGACTTTTCCGCCCGATGAAGTTGAAAATATTTTAAAAATAGTGAAACGAGCCGAGCTGATAAAATGACTTATTTTCAATGCATTGATAAGATAACTTTTCCAATGCGCGTGAAAAGAGAGTCAAGTCAATTTGCTCCAAATGCACAAACCAATACTTAATCCCAGTTGCTGTTTGCAGAATATAGTGATTTTTTTAAGAGCAACACTGAATATATACCACATTGAATATATTCAATAATTTTCCGTTCGACAGAAATCTTTTCTCGAACTGCACGATCTGATGCTATTAAATACTTCTAGACTTCTACTATTGGTCGCATTACAATTCTTACAATTTAAAATAAACAAACATAAATTTATTACGAGGAAATTATCGGAAGTGAACATATCAACTTATCTTACATTTAAATGGTGTAAATCTCAAATTGAAATTCCAAACAAGTACTTTCCATCAGTCTTGAGTATATTTACTTTAAGATTTGTTTGCTTGTCTAAAATTTAATAATTGACGGTATTTAATGCACGACGTTTTGATTTTTATCAAATCACAATGTAATTTAATTTCCAACCAACGAACGATTCGAATTAATAATATGACAAGCCGCCGATAAGATATCTACGCGTAAAAATTAAAAGTGCGCAATTACTGCAAATGTTCGATAAACACGGTGGTACTTTGAATTTCCAGTAGTTTCTCCAAAAATATATAAGCACGACAGATAAACTGAACACACGGCCTCGAAACAAAGACAGGAAGTGTGCAGCTGAATATATACACGCGCGTCAGGCTATATCCACCTCTACTTCGAGAACCCAAAAAATATATTCGACTTGCAGCACACGAAGGAAAAAAAAAAGGGTATATATATCGTACAGTAAATCGATGGTATAAACAAAGGCGTAAGCTGCTACTCACCAAAGATCGTTCTTCTGTTTTCCTGTTCTCCTCTCTCTCGCAAGCGTTGTTCTCTCGCTCAACTTATCTGTCGTCGTTGTGCGAACGGCGCGCGCGAAACAGTACACTAAACGCTCGCTCGTGTATAAACACTTATAAGCGAGAGCCCTGGCAAAAGTCGAGCTTCTTCGGTGGGAGAGAAAGAGAAGAGAGAGAGAGAGAGAGAGAGCGAGAGAGTACAGTCAAGCACGAATTGGAGTGTGCAACATGGCGACAGACAGGCGAAAGTCCGTCGCGAGCAAAGTCCAACGCTGCTGCTACTCGCGCTCCGTTGCGTTCTACACACGGCGCGCACACTAGAGGGACGCCGGCGTCACGTAGGCGCCCCGCGAGCCTGTGCGTGTGTAAGCGTGTATATTGTGCAGCTTTTTCTGCGCTACGTCAGCGTGCGAGCGACGTGTATACCGGCCGCACACTAAAACCACGCGGTTAACCGGTCGATTTTTATACGATTGCGGCCGCGCTCGTTTTCCCTTTTTTGGCCGGTCTTTCTTTTTCTTTTTTCTCCTTTTCGAACGTGCATGAGATTATAAGGGTGGGCGATTTTGCCCTTTTTCATCGCTAACGAGCTCGATTGACAATGTCAGGTTATCCTGTATTTTTTTCAGTTTGACATTTTTGTTGATTCCCCGGTTGTGGAGCTGGATTATTTTTGATGCAACCAAATCGCTGTAATTATATTGTAAAATTCAAGTTTCTCGTTGTAATTTTTATGTAGAAAAAGTACAAAAGTTATGCATTTACATCGATCTACTTGAGAAAATTCAATTAATATAGGAGAAATAAAAGCGAACGTGATTAATATATATATCTATACGAGTCTTACCACACTCGACTTTATCTACTAAGACACATTTTTTTTCCTTCATTGGTCACACATATATACTTTTTACCATAAAGAATGCAATAATCTACATACACAGTAATATATCGACAGTTTTCACAATTGTTGTTCTAAATAATCTAAACTGCTTCGCAACTATTATTGTCACCGCGCTATCAAAGAGCATATTGCTTGAGGACAATGACCAGAGCCACTGCATCGCTTTTCGCTCTGCGCTCTACCGAACTAATTCGGAGCAGCATCAGCAGCTGCAGTTTTAAAAACCAATCGTTAAGATAAGAAGCTGCTTAAATGTCAGTTCGCAACGTTAGTTCTCATATACACAAGATTCTCAAATGACACGCAATAAAGAACATAAATTATTCCATAAACCAAAACCTCGAGGCTGCCTGTCGTATTGCGAATATATACGTAAACAACGGTCATTTTTCCCCGATGCGCATCAATTTGTAGCGGCAGCGAGAGTCAGCGCCAGCACAGACAAAACAGGAAGGAGAAAAGGAAAAAAAAAAGTATACGCTACATTTAGACAACTATATTCCGCGCTGTAGAATTTTTTCCCTCGATTCCTATGCCTCTTCCAGCTCGGACATAATATTCCGCGGCGCGACTCTAGTCACGGTGAGGGCACGCGCACCGAGCGTGCACATCCCGCATGTGTCGCCGATCACGTACTACACTTTACTCTCGGCGAATGAAACCCACGCTACAACGTCCTATCGTATCTACCCGTCTGGAAAAATAGAATCTCCAGTCTGAATCATCTTTCCTCGTTCCCCTTTCCTCCTCTACCACGACTGAGCGGTCCGCTTCGCATATTATTATATACACACCGCATTCGATAAACTCGTGAACCGTCGTAGTTGTCGAGTATATACGTTTTACCATAGATCATGCATGTATATAGCGTTTCCAGAAAGTGGAGACGATGTGTGTACGTGACTTGGACTGTGCGCTCGTCTATCGGCAGTCTAGACTCGTTGCACATACCGAGCACGCGACTCGGTTCGAGGCCAATCGGGACGCTGTTGTTGATATGTACTAAACACAGATTTTAGGCTCAACTCTCCTTAGATACGTTATGCGCTACAGTGTAATTATAATCACGGCTTTTTCCTTTCGTTATGTATCTAGACGCGTATGGTTCAGTTCGCTTAATATTTCTGAAAAAATTGTTTCTATTATTTTTATGCTGCAATTTTTATTTTTATAGGTAGTATTTGAATTTTGTTAAAAATTCTCTTTTTTTTTATTATACTTCTTTCGAAAAAAGTGCTTTTACAAGCTTCAATATTTATTTACGAAAAATTTAGTATTTATATTAATAAGTAATAAATTAAGTTACTGTACTAAACAAAAATTCACTACTTTTTGAAAACTGTGTTTCGAAAGGAATTTATGAAAATTTATACAAAATTACATTAATAATTTTGACTACAGTTTTACGATATATGCCGTTAATTATATCTTCAAATAAAATCTACTTAATCATATTCAGTAAAGTTTTGGAGTGTTTTTGAATGAATATAATCTATTTTAATAACTTTCAAGGAAAATTTCATTATTAAAAATAGTTCATATCGAGTATTATTATATAGGAATGACAAAAAAGTCACACAATAGATATTTAAAATAAAATATTTTATTAACGTTTCTTCTAAACAATATTGAAGAAATTTAAAAAATGCGCATATACTATAAAATTTATGCATAACATTACTTCTTTCTTTTTACATTTCATTAGATAAGGTTAAATGTATGTTATGTGATGTAATTCACTCGCATAACTTTAATTAATCTTATCGCTGATTTTTTTTATCAAAGTCCAATGTTTTGATCAGCCTTGAGACAATTTTATAAGACGAAATCATTGATTCATTGCTTTTTAATAAACAATTACATACATCAGAAACTTATATATATATATATATATATATATATGTTTATCTTATTATTGCTTACTTATTCAGCAGAATAATAATTCTATACTTCATTATTTTAATCAGTAACGCAGAATTGTACACTTTTTATCAGCAACACTTAGTGGTTAAAATTTAAGTATCATTACATATACAGTATAAGTCTTAAGATTCAACAATTTGAGCCAAGGAGTGTCAAGTCAACGCGGACTGTCCATTTATTCAACAGTCATTTTACTCGCGCAGTCTTGTTGTGATTATAAAATATATGCTCTGCTCCAAATATTATTCAATTCCGTTTACCGGTGGTATCGACGCATTCGACATGTGATTATTGTGGTTTACTTGGCGAATTGTCGCATGCGCTCCCTTTTTGGCTTTTGGACGACCAGCCAAATAGGCGGCTAACTGCTCCTACGAATTAAGCCCAAAAAAACAAAGATAAAATTGAGTTACATCGGGTATAAGGGTAAGTGCGCTGGTACCGCGTGCCCTTCGAGCAGACCGTATTATGATTATTCGTCAAAGTTAAAATCCGTTTTTATTGTAAGTGTGAGTTGAAAACGAAAAAATAAAAAAGCACAGTAATCGGTGCATTTACCATACAAAAAATAAACTTAGATTGAAACTTTACACCTAATTCAAATATCAAAATTAAATTAGATTAGAAAAACGGTCATTGTTGAAGAATTTTTTTCACATAATCAAAAGTTCAAATGACACTAAAAATAGATATTATTAAAAAATTTGTAACAAACGCCGGGCTAAAAGTTTGTACATAATATTATTGCAAAGCCCGTCATTTTAACTTGCGATAACACAAATAAGCAATGTAAGTTAAGACGTACCAGAAACTGATTTGTGGAAGAATTAAGTCTGTAGATAGCAACGCGTAAAGCATTCATTTGTGAGCTGGATGCGTCGCGTTTTCTTGCAATTGGTACCATCTGCAAGATACAAAGAAATCCTTTCGTAAAACCATAAATGCTTGCGAATGTTATGTTTTTGTTTAGTTTCAAAGCTATTGAAGTAAAAAAATTACTGTCGCATTTAATTAACATTGTAATTCGGTTTTAACATCATTTTTGTGAATTATGAATTTTAATAAATTATAGTTTGTTTTGATGATTAAAAAAAAATTAACTTACTAGGTATTAACAACTTTCCATTTGCAGAAAATAAACACAAGAAATATACGTGCGTGTTAAAACCAAATTTGTAATAAGGAAATGATAAGACAAGTGCATCGCATTTAAATTGTTTATTAAGCAAATATAATTCAAAGGTATATATAATAGATATACAATAAAACCGCTTAAAAAAATAAAAATAATGAAGTCGAATATAGTCAGGTGTTTACAATGCGGTTAAAATTAAACACGCACAGATTTATACGCGATTAAGTTTAATTAAGCCCTATTGATTCAAGAGCATACTATTCATTTAAATCCACTTTTTGTAGTTCTTTTAAAAGTGTCTTTAGTTACTTACACATCAATTTGTTGTTATTATATCTCTATACAATTAGAGGATCAAGCTAAATATATATGAAACATATTATTGAAATACATAACTCAAATCATACTGATTAAACAATAATTATTTTTTGCAATTAAATTGAATATCAGAATTAGTATAATTATGTTGGCTTATATTGGACTTATTTTACATAATTACATGTTACTGTAATATTTTAGTCCAATTCACTTGTTTAAATTAAAAATCTTATTTCTTATAATAACTATTTATTTTATTTCAAATAATATATTTTAAATTTAGTTAATCGACTATCGCATCAAACGAACATCACTCGAGAAGTGTGGCTTCAATTGTGCGCCATCTTGTAAATAAGTGACCATTTAGAAGTTCTTAATTCAGTTTTTGGCCAATACTTTAACATTTAGTTGCAATTGTTATCAAAATAGTCGATTTCCTATTGAAAAGAATTTCATAAACAGACTAATTTATATTAGGGAATAGAAATAGCTAAAAAGATTAAATAAATTATAAAAAAATGTGGTGCCTGTCACGCTTTATGAACCAATGCAGAGAATGTTAATAAAATGATTATCCAACCTTCAAATTTACTTTTCCCTAAGCAATCATTTCACAACTGACATCATCTTATATTATAGTTTATCATATCAGTTGATAAAAAAAAAAATTAAAAAAATTCTACGTGATCGTTATATAATTAAAACACGTCACTTATAGCTAGGACTTCGTCTCTGATAGATATAGCGACCGCAAAATCCGATCGCATATTAGTCACGCTGTCATAATCTTTTCATTCACTTAGTGTTTAAATTCGTGCAGAATAATTATAATTAAACATGCATCTGTTTGGAGGTCTTAATTTTTACTATTTTAAAATACTTAGATGCTACGGAAGAATGTTATTTACAGTTTTCAAATAGACATACACTCAGATGATTAAAAATAATACACTCAGATGATTAAAAAAAACTAATTTTCCCGAGTTTACGTAGAATATTTTGAAAAATTGTAAATTATCGTTGAGTGAGGTGATTGCGCGTAAGTCATGAAATGCTTTCGTACATTTTGCAGAGGAATACTTAAATGTGCTTATATCTGGATGCATGTTTTCTTAACTTTACACTAACCCTATACTTGTTGAAAAAATGACTTATTCCAATAAAGACATGCTATTTAAAAAAAAAAAAAAAGAAAAAAAAGTATATAGTAGTTATTATCTTTATCGTTAAGTTACTGTTTTTGCCTGATGGACACCATCGGCTTGATGCCCGCCAAAAAGGGCATCTTCCTATCCGCGCGCTTATTGGCCTTTATCGGCAATATCAACTCCCCATTGTAGGCGAGCGAGTTCTTGACCGGTAACTTCTTCGTCTTATCAACCGCGACTACCATGTGGGTCTTCTTCGCGACAAGGGGAAGACCATTGTGATCCAGCGTGTCAACAACGGTTTTGTTCTCGCTCGCCTGATCCTGGCTGACGTTCTCGGTCACCATCACCTGGCCATCATCCTCGTCGTCATCCTCATCGCCAGGACGCAACTCCTCGATGAGCGACGAGACCTTGGTCGCTGGTCTTGGTAATGGCAGTATGTTGATTTTCGCTATTAGCGACAAGTAACCGTTGCCCGATTCATTGCTACCGCCGCCATTACCAACGATACCAGTACCAGCACCACCACCGCCGCCGCCGCCGCCGCCGCCGCCATGACTTACGCAGGCCCCATTGGTCTGAAAGACGATCTTGCGATTGGCTCGATCGTTCATGCTCGCCAGCCTGGACTCGGTGCCGCGGACTTGGTGGTGCGCCGCAGCTTGGTGGTGATGGCCAGATGACGATGACGCGATCGCAAGTACGTGGGCCAGGAGACGGAAAATCGGCACTATGGTAACCTTGAGGGCCTGCTCGGAGATGGCGACCAGCTGATGGGAGATCCTGAGTAGGGCGCGAGCCAGACGTCGCGGGGTCCGGGCCGCCAGGTTGGTCGTCCCGTTCACCAGATGGACGATGCGGCGCGCCGTCTCGCGAGTGAAGAGGACCAGCAGCTGCTCGAGGTTCGTCGGGCGAGCTTGGTTCTCGGGCTCGGGTAGACTGAGCGAGGCCCAGAGCTCCTTGGCTTTCTGCATCGCCAGCTTCGGATTTGTGGCCAGCTGAAAAGCCCCCGGGTTTCGTTTTATTTCTCGCTCCCAGTGTTTACGTGCCGCCAATATATCTCGCTGTGTATATCTGCCCTTTGGCAAAGCATTACCCACACGCGCGGTAAATACTTCTTCCACATTATCATTATCGTCTGTGTATCGGAGATACATGTGGGAGATTTCACTCCCACGTCTGGGCAATGCTTCGCCACAGGACTATGGCGATATATTGAAATGTTTAGAGGAAAAGCGGTCTGACGAACTATGCATTTGGAAGGAATTATACCTTGACACGACTTCTTTTCAAAGTATTGCGAATGGGCGAACTCATGGGGGCGACTCTAGTATTTTAAATTCAATAATTATAAAAACGCACGCTAAATGTTCAACGTGGAATGCATTATATTACATCTGTGTGCAAATTTTCATTTCATAGTGATAAAAGCGCGAGGGAGATAAATTTAATACTTTTCGTATGAGAATTACCAGTTCAACGACGTAGAGGAGGACATGGATGCATTCGGTGCCCTGTTCCTTGAGTGCCCGGGCCTCGGCCAGTGTGCGGCGCGTCAGCCTCCGTTGGAGTTTGCGGGAGAATCTGGCCCCGTGCTCGATCGTCCGCTGTGCCTTGCTGTGCGTCTCCTCGCTTTTGCCGGAATCTGTGCATGCTGCTCGCGCGATAACGCGGGACAAGAAGCACAAAAACACACACACACACACACACGTAGAGATTTACATTGTTAACGGGGGTCGCCGACGCCGCGGCGAGATGATCGAACGAACGGAATAGCCCGAAGAAATTCGCTTTATTCGAGATCGCGGCTTTCTATTTTTATCGGCGAATTAAAAGCTCGCGCTTTAATCGCCTTAGCGATGATAATAATGAGACAGCTTTCATTGAAAAGCATTGGATTAATTTGAATCGAGTGACTGGGAGCTGAGTTATGCAAGAGGAGACATTAAGTTATATTTAAGTGAGTAAAATGTGCAAAAAAACAATGATAGAAAATTTGTTAAACGTATATGCATCGAGCGATTGAATAAGTTATATAGTTAGTCTTGCTGCTAGACCGAGTGAACGCGTGTTTTTCGAAAAAGTGGGATATGTGCAACTAACTTGTCATATTAAGCTTCTTACTTTCTGCAATTTTATCAGCTGGGTCGGCCGGCAGATAGCGATCGACGTATTGGTCGGCGACGTTGATGGCACCAACCAGCCTCTCGACGGCCGCGTTTGCCGCTTGGCTGCCGATTAATTTGACGCTGTCCGCCCTTATCAGGACGGGTTTCACAAATTTATTGTTTACGAACTCTCGCGTGTTCCAGTACATCTGCGGAGAAAAGATTCATCTCTTTTTGTGCTCTTTCGCTTACTTTGCGCGCATACAATTATAATATTATTTACTCGCTTATTGCGAGAAAGCTATTCAAGTATTATTTTATGGAATTGTGTATGTGTTGTGCCATGCTAAATTCAAAACTTCCAACAGGAATGCTTTAACTAATGCTTTTATTCATAACTAAGTTTTTCATTCCTGCACATCATTATAAACTTCGATATCTAATCAAGTCTAAATTGTCGTAAAATTCACTACTCAAATTATTCTGAATACAAGGTTTCATTTGAAATAATATAGTAATAATAATAATAATTAAAAATAATCATTGACTTATTTTGCAGATTAGTACTATTTTTTAATAAAATTCGTTTTCATAGAAATGAAATGGTTAGGATCTAATCTACTCACGAGATGTGGAGGAAGAGTTACAGCTGGAACGCGCTGTTCCACGATGTCGATGCCTTTGCAGAGCAGGTGATCGAGCGTCATAATCGGTACGGTGAACGCTATCATGGCTGGTATCGCTGACGCCGTGGCCATCGCCAGTGATTGTTCCGCGGTGTCCAGGCCCCATCCCATTAATGAATTTGAGCGCTGCATTATTTGAAAGCATTTCAATTGATGAAGATTTCATATTGATTGGAAATGGAAAATTTTACTCCTCCACATTTTTATAATTCCTTTTTATTATCTCTTGTTGTAAAGAAAAATGTAACAATTATCGATTTGTTCTTATCAAAGTGTACCTTTTAAATATTAACTGTTTTACTCAAAGTAGAAACATTATATTTCAGTATTTATTCAAGGTTCAGTTTAATAAATCCTCATGCTATAGATGATTAGACCTCAGCAAATATATGTACTCTACACTTTATAGATCGACTTTTTTTATAATCAAAACTCTGCTTTTACTTAAAAAAAAAAAAATTGTTTGTACATTTTAAGTTGCGAATCGTTTGATAAAATTGCATAATTAAACGCGAGGCTCAATACGTATACTACATTATCTCCAATAAATGTATCGATTTTATTCAATATATTATGATACTGTACAGCGGGCAAAAGCGCATGTAATGATAAACGTACTAGCAACGTTGCTTTATTTATATCTCGTTATGCGAGTATTGTATTGTTAACCTTATCAGCGCGCTTATATTTTACTTATAAACATAAATAGAATTTGTGGATTAAAATTAAACGAAATTCGGTTTTAAATATATTTTCGCAAAAATGGTAGAAATAAGATTATAATAACTGGTTGCGGCTCTTTATAAATGTGCGTCTATCGCACATTTTATCCTTATACATTGTTCGATGCCAACGATCGAAAATAAAAATCATCGATTAAGAATCGAAAGATTACGAAAAATTATCTTTTTCCACCTCTAATCGCGAACCGACTACTTGTTACCCAACCCAACCCGAACCCAACCCTCTTTTTAGTATCGTTCAAGACCGATGGTACAACGCAGAAATAGGAAATCAAGAAATAGGAAAAGTAAAAGAGATATACGCACCTTGATTTTTTCATAGACGTTGGCGGCTATGTAGATGCTGCTCTCGACGATCGGTATATTGCTGATCCTCGCGACTGACTCGAGCTGCAGATCCGTGTGCCGCCTCTTGATGTTGGGCCGCGCCATTATTTCGACTCAAAACGTTGCTGCCGCTGTTGTAATGCTCGTGCCGGCCGCACACGACACTTGTTCGCGCTCGTGCAAGCAACTGCACTATACGCAGGGTCTTCTCTCTCTCTCTCTCTCTCTCTCTCTCTCTTTTTCTCGATTTTGCTGCTGCCGATGCGCAGGCGCGCGAGAGCAAAGTCTCTGCTCAACTCTCTCTCTCTCTCTCTCTCTCTCTCTCTCTCTGTCTCTGTCTCTGTCTCTGTCTCTCGCCGGCTTGGCGCAAATATAAAAGAAGAAGCCGATCAGAGAAACGAGAACTCGAGGGACTGCGCTTTCGCGCTCTCCTCACACGGTCCGCTGCTCGACTATTGCTCGCTCGGTTCTGCTCTTCTGCCTCTCCTCTCCTTCTCCTTCTTCGCAGTCCACCTCCGCCTCCGCCTGCGCACCCGCAAGCGCCCGATGCACTGGAAACAGACACGAGAGCCGACAGCATATATAATACGATATATACATAGCGACAGAGAGTGTGGGTCTGCGGTTTATTTCGTCGGCGATGTCGCGAGCGAACCACGACGACGGCTGCGACGGCAGTACTTCGCTTTTTGCTTTTGCTACGGAGATGTGGGCAGTGGTATTGCTTACGGGAATAGAACGGGATGGATTGCTGCAGGGGTCGACGGCTCTCGGACTTTGATCTCTTCTGGTCCTTACCTTCTGGACTACGTGCGAGCTTTTTAAGGGGGTTTGTAGGAATGCGGAGCTCTGAGGCTGATTATTGCAATTAGCAGATTCTGCGGAGATTTTAAATAGCTGATTTTCGGGGGACGATGACATTAGATGATAAACTATATGGAATTAGCACTTACGCACTTAAGCAAATATAAATTCAGAAATCGATAAGGTCTTAATACTTGTCATGATAATAATTGTGGCTTAATATAATTCATGAGTACCGGGGTATATGCTAATTGTGTCTTACACACTTTTATTTTTCGGGATACACCCGAAGTATGCATTGATTTTTTTACACTATAATTGCGAATAAGTATCGATTTGCATAGAAATCAGCTATTTCTAAGAAGATGTTAAACAAATGGAACACGCATTAAATTTTACATACTCAAAATAATAAGATATATATATATATATATATATACCTCGTATTTAAAGTATCCGAATTGTTTATAAAGGGCTCAGTACATATAATCTTCCTGTTAATCAACAAATTTTTATATCGAGTCTTGGTATGAAGATTTGGATTCAATAGTTATAAGACGATGCTATATAAATGATCAGGAAATCTGTATTTATTGTTTCAAGGAAACTTTTAGTTTAGTAAAAATAATATAGCTGATCGTATTATGTTGATGTTATATGATCCTAAAAAGGATACGGTATGGAACAGGTTTACTATTAATATGCTATTATGCGATTATCTTGAAAAAAATTTCTATCCTTAATTGAGTGCGATATAAATATGCTATTTACCTTAATGAAGGAGTGGTAAGGCATAGTTACTGGTTTACATTCAAAATTTAACTAAATTACTATACAAACTGATCTCTATTTTTTTTTACTTTTTATGTGTTAATTGAATTTAAAATGCTTGAATCGCTGTTAAGAAAAGTGCAACAGCTCAACGAATGCCCTTCCAACAATAGACGAATAAAATTTGTCAATCATTTTTCAACTAATTTGATTCCGAATAATAATCACTTATTTATGAATTTCGCACTATCGACTTAACTACTTTGCAATGGAGTATATCGGTTCATTCCCTCGGTATACATAAATCTGACATTAATTAATACCATAAAACCAGATATGTGCGTGTAATCAAACGAGAGCCTAAGTCGATGACATATTGAATTGTTTGAGCGCGAGCTGCGATCGAATATCGATATCTTTATAGTGGATAGCTAATTTTTCATGCAACACGTGAATAATACGTCTATAATCAATGATTTTCATGTTCTAAGATTCTGCTTGGAATAATAAGTACTGAACAAGAATGCGGTATAATTAATTTTACTGGTATACATATTTGAATAAATTTTACGTTAAATAATCATGAGTTTTTATTGGTATTTCTTATTACTCGTGAAAGACTGTGTCAAAAAAATTTCTATTTTATATATAGACACTGCACCATTGTATAATCTGGTAAAGATTTCACAAATTGAAATGCACACCAGCAAATTGCCACACACATTCTCATAAGTAGTATTTTTTGTGTATATAAATTTTGTATAAAACGATTTTTAAAGGATTCAATAATCTTATAGAATTTTATAAATATAATAAAAATCAAACATATATCTTATCATGTTTGTTTTTAAGCCAGGTGCACACGTGAGAAACTTTTCCTAACATCCAATAATTAGCATTCCAATTAATTGTACGCTGAATGCAATCCACTTGAAATTGATGCCATTTATTAAACTATTCTAGGCACTTATAACCAGAGCTAATATTGTATAAACTCGGCTAATCGGTATAGGTGCACATCGCTTGCCTAAGCTAATTGTTTCATGCTTCCCGTGCAGCGAGTATAAAGAAACGGCAGCGAAACAGAAGAACGGACGGCACGTGTAGCGAATTATCCGTCCATTCAACGTATATATATATATATAGTGAAGAGCTTACTCGCTTTCGTTTATGCATATGTGTTGGGTTGGGGGAGACGATAAGAAAGGTTATAATGTCATGCTGCAGGATGTTGCGCGCGGCGGCGAATGGTGGTTAATGTCGAGGTTAACATGCATACACACAGGCACGCGCATATATACACGAGCGCGAGCTCGCGGCCGTTTCTGAACTGCCTGCTTTTTTGGCAACTAATTGCGCTGCTGTGCCGTCCCGATCGTTCGTCTGTTTTTGATCGAATGTAGTGGAGAAAGACGGGCTGAGAGTTCAGTTTTTGGTCGAAAGCGACGATTGGGGAGATTCTAATTTTGATAAGCTGGGGAGAACAGAAAATTATACGCTTTCACATATACATTTACTAGGAATATTTGGAGGATGTAATTAAAAAGAGATGTATATTTTCCAATTATTCTGCACAGACAAGGATTTTATTTCGGGGTCATTGAAACAATATATTCTATTCCTTCGTATTTTATTGCGATTGCGCATGGTCTGTGCAGTAAAATACACTAACGCGAATGATGTAGAATTTTAAAGACACATAACAAAGTTATCTGTTAAACGCCACACCATCCGTTCCATTCGACTTTTATTTATTAACATTTTTGCTGATTGCAAGAAAGCAGTACTCTCGTCTCGGTCTCATTCGTTCAACTCTCAACGCACGAGAAGCAGAAGAGACATTGTAATCAGTGTGCTGAATTTGTTTTTCACCTAAAACTACTGATATATTTTACAACCTATCGCTACCTTTTTTTTTTTTTTTTTTTTTTTTTTTATGTTTGAAGAATGCACTCAATGTGTAGTTTTTGCACGATGACGGCCAAAAAAGAGAAGGAGTATAATTATGATGCAGCTTGAATAAGTGCTGAAGTAATCGCGATAAAGTTAATCTCATAGACACCTCAGTGTAGGTGCAAAGGTTCCCTCGATGCATTATCTAATAAGATAAGATTGCCGGTAAGCGGTCCGAGCTGAGTTGCTTACATTCGGTGTTGTCGCTATGTCTCTAAGCAGCGGCACGTTCGAAGCTCCATACGCGAAAACTATTATTCGCGCCCAAGTTCCGGTCCTAGCAGACCCATAGATTATCTCGCAAATGATGTTTTGACAACTGCGAAATTAAAAGGACATTAATTGACGGGGAACGGGTGAACGCAAAAAAAAGACGAGTCGCGAGGCGATAATTTCGAGCGGAAATTGATAAGATGGACTCTGTGGATGGCAGAGGAGAGAGTGTGCGAGATCATAGAGACGCTAATTGGATGATCAAGCGAGTCTTGGTGACAGAAAAGATTCCATAAACACTTATATACACATATATATATACAATTTTTTCTTTCCCCCTTCACTTTCTTCTTCTGCTTCTACCCTCTTTCTTTTAATGCTCCCGATATATGTATCGATTAAACAATCAATTAACGTGGAAATGAGAGTAAAGTGCAGCACGCACTGTCACGCTGCAGAAGTGAAAAATATATATATATATGCGGCCGCCGCGTGCATAGCACTAATTGATCCCCGCGTTTGCAAGATACACACATGCGCGAATGCCTTTCTTTTTATCGACACTTGGCGGTATCGGACCTGTGACAAACAAAGCAATGACTCACTGCTAAAAATTCATAATTAAAAGCAGCTACCATTAAAGCGGACTCTTATTTCCAGTTGAAATAATGAGACACGCCGCGCCGTGCCGCTACGATAAATAATTGCACACGTTACGCGCATTTGCATCAAAGAGAGACAGAGAGAGAGAGAGAGAGAGAGAGATGAGAGTCCAAAAATCATATGCTACTACACTTATCGCCTCCCATCCGCCAGGATATCTTACTTACACACCATGTACTAAAGTCTCCCCGGGTGCTATACTTTGACTGGCTGCGCTTATCGCTAACGCGTATGTAGACTAAAATAAATGGCAAAAAAGTGTCGCCATCGATGCTATTATATATGAAATCGGTATCAATCACTTTATTTGGTTGTTAACTGAAATACTGGAGGAATAAATATCTTTATGCATTTTTCGAATTTTCTTTCTCTTTGCAATAAGAACCGTTACTGGCAATAAAAATCGAATTGGAGTAAAGGCATATTACGTATAAACAAGTTCTTATTTTCAGACTGGTAAATTTGAATTGATATAGTGTGATATATTCTATATTTAGATTATATATTAATTTTCAAAACCAAAATTATGACGTTAATAATTTGGCAATATCGCAAGTTTATAATTATTCGTATCATTTGTGAAACGGAAGCTCCGTGCGAGTATAAAACATGTATAAGGATGAACGAATTGTTATCTGCGCCTATAAGCATATGTTTACTACAATATCGCAGGCTCAAATACACTACGTATTTGGATCTGCGTCTGTGCATCATATATCTTGCTGATCCTTATGTTTGCACAAGTCTACCTTTCATCATCTCAACGTTTTTTCACTTCAAGTCAAAGTAAAATATCACACCGCGATAATTCTGATCTTACATTCAAGTACCGACTTATTTCTTGTTTTCCAGTATTTAGTATCTATTCATAGTATACATACGGTTTTAAAAGTTGCAGGTACACTTTCACCGAGAATGATTGAAATCGTCGAAAATAAAGATTGAAATCGAGCCGCCCAAGTAAAATTAGTTATTAGCAGTAGGGGATGATATATACCAAGTAAGTAAGCAACAGGATCAGGACCCAGGACAAATAATAGTAATCCACCTGTTGCGCAAATAGAGTTGCCTCTGTATACAGTATACGCGTGCAAGTACAATAAATTAGAAAGAAATGGGGGATTGTTACCTTTTGAGCAGGAGTTGCTGCTTAACGCGTCCTTCTCGGGGTCTGCCCAGAATTATGCAATGCCTCCTCCTCGTCTCGGCCGTCGCGTCTACACTCTTTCCTCTCTCTCCCTCTCTCTTCTTCACTCTTCTCTCCTCGGCAGCTCTTTCGCCGTTTCGCTGGAAAACACGTTGTCGACTGCGCCTCGCCGCTGCGCGCGACCGTCGGCTACGGAATATCTCATCTGCTTGACCTATGACACACCGATTACGTTGCGCTCTCGATGCTCTTTTTCATATACTCTCTCTCTCTTAATTGCATGCGAACTGCGACTGTCCGCGTATATATATATCTATACGTTAACCGCACTTTGGCGAAAGATTGTGGCCTGCAAACTCTCTTTCCATTCTCTCCTTTCTTCCTTCTCTCTCTCTCTCTCTCTCTCTCTCTCTCTCTGTCTCTGTGAGGCTTGTCTCGCGATAATATATAAGCGGGATATTCGTTAGCGCCGCGTCGCAGGAGCCGCCCGAAGAACTTCTGCGAGCCGAGTAGAGAACTGCAGCGACGCGGACTCGGCGCCGGGGCATAGCTTCCACCCTAGAGCCGCTCTTTTCGCGATTGTATATTGCCTACCGATTTTTACCTTCTTTTTTCTTCTTTATAAGCGCACGTACGCGTCTCTTCATACGTGCCTCTGTGTGTGTGTGTGTGTGTGTGTGTGTGTGTGTGTGTGTGTGTGTGTGTGTGGATTGCCGAGTGCACGCCTTTAATGAGATGCGTATACATGCGTATACGTGAGCTGCGAGTAAGATAAGCTCAATAGTCTCTGTGGTATAGTGTAGAATGTCTGGAAAGGAGACTATGTATACTTATATGTATCGAAGTGATTGGTGCGTCTTCTATATACTGTGGGCTTATTCCTCTTCTGTTTTTCTTGTTTCGCTGATGGGATCAGAGCGTCGGCGAATGTATACTCTTTATTTGCTCGGATATATAGTGAGTGGGTTTTTGCAGCTTTGTCGGACGAAAGACGAGACTTGCGCGTACCGAGCTATTTATAGAACAATTGCACTTTTTCTTTTTTGTTAATTGCACTCGCGCTTCTGATGCAGCGATGAATGGACGACGACTGCTTTTCCTTAAACGTGCGTTAGTTTTTTTTTCCTTTTCTCTTTTATTGGATGTTATGAGTTTTGTTGGGACTTGAATGACCGGATATGAGATCTTTACAATTGTATTGGAATTTCAAGTATGTAAGAAGTGACAAAAAGTATTGGACGATAATGTTTTATTTGTAGACCTTTATCAGCGTTTGATTGTTCAGTAGATCACGGAGAAAAGGGGTAAATACTTTGGTAATATCATTAAAAATTTTCTACCATCGACTCGGTGAAGACACAAGCGCAGTTATTCTAAATTTATATATATTTTTATATCTGAAGTATGAAAAATATAAATTCCTCTAACGAAAATCTTTTGCGAATTGTTTGTGATTAATCTATCTGTAGAACGCAGTCTGTAACTCTCAAAACAAAACAAATCATATGTTTTATTAGAGAAACTGAGAGATAACGAAAAGCAAAATGTATGTAGATTCTGAAACACGAGCAGTAATCTGTTTTAGAAATTCATTATCTACAGACGCTTTTAATCGCTAGCAAAGTCCAGGCTTGGACAATAGTTAAGTGTCACGTATTTATAGAATAATTAGTCTGAGCTGCTTATATCTCATAAGATACATATGCAACGGGAAGATGTATTTGTCACCCAATGGAAAATATCATCGTTTCAATTTAATTAACTGTTTATTAAAGCGGAGATAGCTATCCTTTTTTTAAAGTAAATAGAAGAATCTCTGTCAATGCATATTGCCCCTTGCTCTTTACCCACATCAATTGTTATTGATGACTTCTGGTGGGAAAATAAGATCGTAAAAATTTCTTGATATTTAATTAACCACGGAACCGTAGAAAAATATTATTGATATATTTTTACGTGCTGCCAAAAAAATACGAGATTTTTTAATTAACCGTTTTTATTTACCAACTATTAAATTCTCTATGAAAAAAAGATATTTAAAAAAAATTAATTCATTTTATCTTTCTATGACAATATTTTAAGTCAATTATAGATACTTGATATAAATCATTCATTGGAATGTCTGCGCATGCTTATTGCGATAAAGTGAAATACTTTTCTTACCTTTCGTTCAATCTAAATCTATATACAAATATTGAATAATTGGGTAAAATCTCAGTGCGGAGTAAGTTTATCTTAACAAATACATGACAATATGTAGTAATACGGCATATAAAAAGATATATAAAAAGATATATTAAATGTTACATTATTTATTAAATAAAACATTGCATTAGAATAATTATTAAATTTTTATATTTGTATTATAAGCACATCGACTTATTAGTTCGATGCGCAAATATAATATGGCCTTTTATTTTCAATTCAGTACACACGACCACAATAAACATGATTCGCGGTCTGCCAAATGAGGCAGAAAAACTATGGCTATACTGGAGGAGGAGAGAAGAGAGCATCGTTTCAGAGAGAGAGAGAGAGTCCAAAAGCTCGAATAGCGCTGGCGGGACGCCAGAACCCAACAAGTTTTTCGCCCAAGGATTGAAGCCGACATATATTGAAGCGAAGATATCCGTAAGTCGGCGAATAGTTTTTCCACTTGTTGACGCTGTCTCCGCAGAAGATAATTTAATTGCTCATATATAAGACTTCCGAATACCACTGATTGTATCGCGCGGTATTAACATTTTTCCCGGAGATTAATCTTTCTTTAAAAAAGAATATAGTTATTTAGAACTCTAGATGTTTAATTTACTCGATGATGTTCGTTCTTAATTATTATAAACGTTTGATTGTTTTTGTCATGAACGTTCTTTTATTTTCATTATTTAAGATTTTCATTTTTTATTTTAAGATTATTTATTAATTGACCGTTCATAAACGTGTAAATTTATTTGAACCAAATGCTCTGAATATTTTCAAATTTTCATGAAAGCTATAGTAAATGTAAGCAAATGATATTTTGTTTTTTCATTTTTCAGAACTTTAAGAATCAACAAACCTATCAACGTCAATAATAAAAGCTTATTAGCTTTTCACGAGGCTTTTTAATAACCAGTGGGCGATAATGACTTTCAACCAATTAAGTATTTTAGTATTGTGGATGTTTGGACCGCCCATTAATTTACTATGGTACGCAAAGGTGAGGCATGTTTACTTATAGGTAGTTTTAATTTTTAGAACATTTCGTTAAGTAATTTGTATAAAATAATTATGCTAAAATAAGTTTTCAGCTACAATTACATAATTTTTACGTTTTACGATTTAAAGTGAAGCGAACTAAATAAAATATTACATGCTTAAAAAACGATTAAGCTGATTTCTCTCACTTAAAAAAAATGCGTTTTAACTGCTTCATTAACTCCGCAGAAGTTGAATTTTCTGTCATTGAACGTGTTAAATAGAAAATTGCCATTGTGCATGACCGGCGTCAAGTTCACAGGGACTTTTTCATTAGAATTGCACGCATTTCAATTTAGATCTTAGATTTAGCTATGAATGCCGTTATGCAAAGAATTGGTCACTTAAAAAAGTTATTCATTTTTGAAAGAAGATTCTTATTGAACTCAATGCACTTTTAGTCTGCAACATGCAATTATAATACTAATTATAATAGTATTCAAATAATATTGACAAAACTTGATTTAATGTTATTTATTATGTAATATTTAATTTGAGGAATATTCATATCGATTACTTAGTTTCTTCATTCACTTGACGTTACTATTACAAAGACTGTATTATTATGAGTGCAGAATTTGATATTGTTAGTCACAAAAATTGCACGTTTTCATTAATTTATTACATCACTCCAGCGTTAAGGTTCAATTCTACAGCAGTGAGTGAAAACGTTCACTTTAATCTTCACGGATTGAATTTTATTAGATTAGCGTTTCATCATATAAACTAGCGATGTGGATGATCATATTCAATAAAATTTATGTACTTATATATAGAACTTAGATATAGTTGTAATATTTAAAAATCTTTTGGGGAAAAAAAAATGAATTAAGCTCGGAAGACACATAATAATAAGATTTAATTCATATACACGCCATTCATCTCACTTGGACCGATTTTTACTCAATAAAACTGTCGAAGAATGGTTAGTGCACTTGGCTCGTCTATCTAATAATAGCATCAATAGCAAATGGGTATAATAATCGGGAAGGCGCGCGCAACGCGACTACGAGTCCGTTATGGCTCCAATGAATACCGCACGTGATTCGACGTTACGACGTTATATACTACCAGGCGCAAACTGCCGTCGCTGCTGCTGACCGTATAAAAGAATCTTGAACTTGAATACGAGGCTCTGTTTCGTCCTGATCGCCTCGCCAATTCACACGAACACCGCGGCAGCGCGAGATACACGTTGTTCGCTTTTTTTATCCCAAGCTTATCGTGCTTTGTATACCTTTTCCACTTTCCAACTTTTAGTCTTTCGTGCTGAATAGTAGTGAGTAGAACTATTTTTTTTTATCCTGCCGATACAAACAATTCGAAAACTAATATTATGTTGCCTGTTGAAAGAGTTTTCCAGTAGACGAAGTAAGAAGGAAAGTTGCGACCGAAGTAGGAAAATGCGCAATCCACAGTCGTCGAAGATCCTGGAGGACGAGGAATGTTTCGAGATAGTGCGGAAGAAGCTGCGCCTGGAGTCCATGGACCACTACAACCTGATCAGTTACGAGGTGGTGCCATTGTCGGCCGTGAACGGCTTCATGGGCCAGTACTTCAAGCTGAAAACTACGGTGGCCTGTCCGCAGTCGCCCCTCGACACTCGCAGCATCAATTTCTTCACCAAATTGCCTCCTTGCGCCGGCAGTCCGCAGTCCGAGTTCAACCAGGAGATGGGCAGCTTCAAGAAGGAGGTCGACCTGTACACCACAGTCTTTCCCGAGGTACTGGCCGGTCTCGACAAGAGATGCATTCCCGAGTGCTTTCTGGGACTGGAGGACGCGGTGATCGTTCTCGAGGACATGGCCCACAGTGGCTTCGAGATGGCCGACAAGTTTGTGCCCTTCGATTACGAGCACTGCGCGGTCATGATGAGGACCATGGGCAAGTTTCACGCCAAGTCGATGATCTTCGAGGAGCTGGAGAAGAAGTGTCTCAACGAGGAGTTCTCGCACTGCATGCACGAGACTCTCTTTCCACTCGATAGGGTAAGTCTAAATTTTTACCCTTTCAACGATACTTATGCAGTCCCGTATGTGCAGTATACATTTCGAATTCAAATGGTTCAATCTGTTTTAATTGACATTGAAAAGATTTTAATGGTATTTTAGTTGTTGCAAGAAGTAGGATTGTTATAAATTCAAGACTGCAGTGATAAAAAAAAAGCTAAATTGATGAATGAAAATTGGTGGATAATTATCTCGAATTAGTATACTTACCGGACCTTAACTTTTTAACGCGTAGAATCGAGGCGTCTCGCTATTCCACGCAGCTGTCAAAGGCTTGATTTCGTTGGTCGACTTGTTGACCGAGCTGAGCGAGGAACAAAAGAAGCGATTCAAGGAGAAAATTGCAAATCTGACGATTAATCACGCGGACAAATTGCTGCCGTCCAAGAAGTATAAAAATGTCCTTTGTCACGGAGATTTGTGGGCGAATAATGTGCTGTACAAATATGACGCCGACAGGAAACCGATCGCTTGTTGCCTTATCGACTTTCAGCTCGCCAGGTAAACGTGACTTTTTACACATTCTTCGTTAACCACGTGCAGTTTTCACTCGACGATAATATTTTCTTTTTAAAATTCCATTGTAGGTTGAGAATTCAACTTTTATGCATTGAAAAAAAAAATTCTAAAATAAAGAAAACACATTATTTAGTTGGCATACTTTTATTACGTGTTCTTTGACTTGAAAAACGATTAATATATTACATATAGAAACTACATTTTTTATCGTTATTTTTTTTCAAATCTGCGCACAGCCAAATAGAATATTATATCCGAGAAATAGAATATCTCAAGCCATTACGATTCTTTATACAGGTACAATCCTCCAGCACACGACATAATGTGCTTCCTTCAGTTCACGACGAGCCGCAAACTTCGCACGGATCATCTTGACGAGCTGCTGCGAATCTACCACAAGACATTGACGGAAAGTCTGAAGGAATCCTCGTTGGACGCCTCGTCGATATTTCCCTGGGAGGAGTTGGAGAGCTCGGTCGAGAGTATGCGGACGATGTGTATGGTCCACGGAGTCCTTAACACGCCGATAATGCTGCTGGAGGAGAGCGCGGTGAGCAAGTATTTTGTCGACGATCCCAACAGCCTCGAGGAGCTCCTATTCGTCGATAGAACGCCATTGATCTGCGGACAGTTCTTAGAGGTGTCGCTCTACAAGGAGCGATTGAGGGACGGACTGCTCGAGCTCTACGAGCGCGTATTTGCTCAGTAATTCTCGCCACTGGACTGCTGCTTGCACCGATTTTTCTTTCTTCCCGGGGATCGAAAATATTTTCATTTGCGATTATTTCTAATTTTTTTTTCTTTGCTTTCAGTTTAAACGGTATATATGCTTCGACGTTGATATAGTCAATGAAAATGGACAACGGTATTTTTTAAATCTAATATTATGAATAATTATTCTGAAAGCATTTTAACTCATTCTCGAGAAACATTCTGGCTAGTTAAAATTTACGGACGAATATTTCAGCGAATAGTATAAACAATATGGCAATTGAAAACGAAAAAAAAGCAGCGAAACCTTTGAACCTGAAATGATTTTTTACAAGCCATGCAGCTAAATATTCAGTATTGCCATTAAATCTGTACATAATTTTAATCAAGCAGTATTTAGATGAAATTTTTAAATGTATTTTTTGTAAATTTATATAGCATATAAGAAATAAATCAAAATAGATTAACAGATTAAAGTACAAAAAGATGGTATTAGAGTGACTGTAGGTATATTGTTTTACATTGTACATTATAAAATAAATATGAATTTCTTGTTATTAAAAATAAGAGTATATTTATAAAAATCACTAGTATAAGTATCATTAAAATCATCAAGTTAAACAATGTCAGACTAGTAACATAAGTTTAAAAAATTCACTACAAATTAAATAAATGAACGAACAAAGGATGTATTAAAAATCAACAAAAATACTTTTTCTCTAGAAAAAAATAATAATCGAAAGATATATATAAGTAGCTTTATCAACAGAAATCGGTGATCGGTGTAGTATAAAACAAAACGCTGAGAAAGTTCAATTTATTGTTTTTTTTTTACGTAAAACTCGTACTTATCACTTTAATGTAGATTCAATTACACAATAGGGATCACATTAGACATTGTCGGTGGGGGGTGGCGGGGGGGAGAGGATCTCTCGACGGTGTGTGGAGGAACCTTGCGGTCTCGTATCTCACAGGCTATCTTCATTTTCTCAAAGGGAGAAAAACCATTTCTTCGCGTGTACTTCTGAGTGTTTCTCGTACATGTGTGTATTTATAAGTGGGGTTTATCCTTATTCATTTCCTCCATTCTTCGTATTCATTTATATAAAAAAACTTGTTTGACAAGTGTATTTCTCTGTGTATGCATGTGTGTATATCTGTTCCTGTGTCTATGTATATATCTGTATGTGTGTGGGTGGGTGGGTGTGAGAGCGAGTGTATATATGAAAACACGGATTGAACGGGAATGATGGCATTATTCTTATTCTCATTGTTTTCACTTTTTTTTCTCTTTATGTATATAATTATTTATATCATCAATTATAATGAATATAGTTATGTACAATATTGAATCTCATTCTTTAACAATAACATCAACAACATGATTAAACAACGTTCCTCATTGGTACACAAATTGTAAATGTACAGATAAAAAAGCATTAGATGAGGTTCAATGAGGCATTAAAGGTGGCGTACGCTCTGCGCGCCTTTTTTTTTTCTTTATAATTCTTCACGCATTACACATTTTTTGTTCTCGTTCTCATTTTGTTTTGTTATGTTCATTCGTTATGTTCCATCCCTCTTGCGCTATATTGCATCTCTTTCGACGTTTATAAGATCTGCCACTCTGTGTGTTTAGTGTGCAGTCTCGCGACTACAATCGAATCATCTCCTGTTTACAGTTATATATTTGTTGTGACGTGGCTCGAAATCGCTGACAATATAATTTTCCCTGTCTTACGTTTTGCGTGCTTTGCTTCCTTTTTTTTTTGTTCTCCGGTTATACAATAAATGTTGCGTTAGTTTTTTTTTTCTCATGTAATTTTAGCCTTTTGTTCCGCATACTCATCTTTTATTCCTTCGCTCGCGTTTTTATTTTAATATAATAATTCCGCAAAATTGTTTCGTTTGCTTCGGTTTGCTTTTCTTTCGCCTTACTTTTAATGTTTACATACGATCCACATACATGCAAAATCGCGCACCACATAGAGATTACCCACGTAGTGTGCACGAGAATTCAATGGGATAAGGATGAATGAATCGATTCAATTTGGTGCATGATTTAATTATTTAAAGAGAGTGCGCGAGTAACCCGCGCCTCGCGACTACCGGCGATCCCCTCCTTTTGGCTCCTCACCTTTCATTTCGTCATCGCTCGCTGCTCTGTGCTGCAGCCGACGACCTTACACGCTGAGTGTGCGAGAGCTTGAGAAATAATAACGCTCGATTGATATTTTCATATTCTGCGAACAGTGGAATTAATGCCGAAGGAACATTTGAGTGAACTGCTTCTACATAAATGTCTGAAGGTTCAATAGCTTACATTTTAAGAAGTAGTGATGCATGTGTCGATACTTGATTAAGAAGATTGTTAAATATGATTTTACGTATTTTAAATTTATGGTATTTGAGAATTATTTGAATTAGCAATTTCTTAGATGATTGTAAAAAAATATACAAAGAGCTACTATAATTGGAAACGTTACGCTATAAATTGCCGTTTCCTGCTTAAATATATAGTTAATAGTGGATGAAAAATGTGTAGGCTGATCGTGAACAACGTTTCATTTTAAAGACAATTTACAAGAGAAATGAATTGTAGCTTGATATTTGCAACGCGTTAGCAAAATCTATCGTATACTTTATACCATGACTGGGAGTATAACAAAGAATTATGTTTTCACTAACATTCTAAAAATAATCATACTTTTTTTTTATTTTACGACTTTTTTTCATCATTATTATTATTATATATTTAACAAAGAAAAAACTCTGAATACGCCATTTACAAATAACAAATTAACAAAAAACAATATTTTACACGCTACTATCGATAACATTCGTACGACGCTACTGTTTTAAATTTTTTATACAATGTTTTCTTTTAATATTCCTTATACGCAATTCACACACTTCACTCGAAAAAAAAACTTCGCACACTCCTGAAATATAAGCGAGAATAATAAAAACATATATGCAAAAAAGTAACGATAATCGACGATACGCAGGAAACTCTACGAGTAAATGATTGGAGGAGCACTCGGGGATCGCCAAACGAGTCTGCGAGGCGAAAACACGATCTTTTCTAATAAACTACACAAGGCTTTCACGATTTAATGAACGACTTGCACGAATCTAATGCACGAATTTGTATTTTTTTTTTCTATCCTTTATTTAATTCACCGGGGCGAGCGAGGTCGGGGGTTCTCGGAGCGTTTGCAATTTGTTTTATTACTTTATACAGCCTTTGGACGAGGAGAGAGCAGTAAAGGGACAACTCGAAAGACGAATCATTATATATATATATCCTTTTTTATCTCTTTCGACGACGCGTATTTTTCTTTTATATACGTGTATATATATCTAAGGATTATTTTGTCGGTTGCGAAGGTTCGACAGTTCACGCGCGCTTTTCTACAAGTTACGACCGAGTTTGCAAAAAAAAATTCTTATTTAATTATTCTTTTTTATTTTATTTTTTTTTTTCAACGTTTTACGTACATATTTTAAGTCAGCAGTCTTAAGTTCCCCGATGGCTGCTCGGCGAATGGATTTATTTTATATTTTCGTTTCCTCATTTCTAGGCGTCCTCCGACGAAATATACTCCGACGATCTCCTTTTGGTGTTCGATAAACTTTCGAAAGGCTCTCTTGGTTAGAATGATAAAAATATGGCTACCTTACGTGTGAATTTCGAATGCTGAGTTCGATTTTATAAAGAGCCATTGAAATTGTTTGTTGAAGTCAATAAAAATGTTGGTGGTAACATCGATAAAATAATCGTGAAAGTCCAATGCCTAAAGTATCGTTACGGAGAGCAACACAAGTTTCCAAGACTTATCGTCGCAAAAGAAGACGTCGCAGATTTTCAAAAGCCTCGAACTATTCGAAGTATTTATCGTACGTTTAGACAAGTTTACAGAAATCACGTAGATCGAGACACGTCGAGGAACACGCAAAAAATGACGAGGAGCAGGAGAGTTGTCTCCCTGAATGTTTCCGGAACGAATCACGCGGCTGATCCGTAACCTTTTCAACATCTCAATTATCATTAAATCAAACAATCGCTTATAAAGGTTACAAATATCCAATTTCGCAATCAAAATCTAGTGAGTTCGTTTCACGATTGAAATACAGCGTCGCGAATGAAAATGAATAATGAAGCTGTTCGCAAGTATAAACGTGACACCGGGCCCGGCGATAGTCGATACCCCCGACCGCAAAGATATTTCTCGGATCAACCGCGCGGTCTGTACATTCAGCGCCAGACAAAGTGTGAGAGATAGATAGTAGAGAGAGAGAAAGATGGAAAGCTAGACCGAAGTTGTATATATAGATATATATGAAATTCGACCGACCGCGGGATGATGATTATCGTTTGACTTCCGCTGCGCGCCGGACCTCCTCGCCGCGATGCCTTACTCATGTGTCTCTGGGTGTAACGTGTGTTTCTTTTTTTTTCGCGTGTGTGCGTGTGCACCTGCCTCTCGATGTTCCACATCCGTTTAAATGTATTTTATGTATGTAGATTGCGTTTTTTTTTTATTAATGTACGTGTAGAGGTATAATTTTTTTTTCTTTTTATATACGTTAAATAACACGAACTGCGGTGGCAGTGAACAGTGCACGTGGATATTGCAACAGCAGCAACAGCAACAGCAGCGATTTTTTTATTTCATAATACACATTTTTGCGTTTTTTTTTTATTATTTGTTTTTAATGCATGTAACGAACACGGCAGCTTCTACCACAGCTAGTGTTTTCCACTGTTTTTTTCCCCCTCGTTTTTTTTAGGTTCTTTTTTTGGGATTTTAATTTTTACTTTTGTTTTCACCTCTATAGTTTGTTTTGCTTTCCGATCGCGCTGCACACGACCGAATTTGCATCCCTTTTCTACTGATTTTTTTTTAGTTTATTCGTGTTTCTATATGCCCCGCGTGAGAGAAAGTGAGAGAAATCATCTGCTCTTTGAGAGGAGAAGAGAAGAGAGCTTGGGAATCGTGTACACTGCGCCTTTTTTTATCAATTATTCTGCTTATAGGTTTTCTTACGAATATTTGGAACGATTTTCGAACGAAAACGTAACGTCGACACATTGTTTTTTGTCTCTTTCGCGTTCGCGATTATACCATTGGATCTAATTAGTTTTCTTTTTAAATGTAACAGCACTTTCAATTTAAACAATCAATTATTCCACTAATAATATTCATCAACGTTGATTAATATCTATTTACATTCATTTTCTTTATTCTTTAATGATTAATTATCTTTTATATTCACATAATATTGCTGAAAAGGACCCGAATTTCTCTACATCAACTAGTACGGTATATAAATTTTTTATTACTACAAAAAGTAAGCTTACTGAAGATCGTTACTATATAACAATAATAATATAATTGAGGGGTCTCTCTTACACATGAAAAAAAAAAAAAAAAATGAAAACAAGAAACATCGGCTCAATTTCATTGCCATAAGTGAATGTCTTAACGAAAACCGACATTGAAACATAGATATACTTTACCGAACATGTGATAAAATATGACAGTTATTTAACAGCACAATTACTTTGTTTGCCTATATATACTTTTAAACTTTTGTTTATCTCCTACTTAAAATTAACAGTGCAATGAACAACAACATTTCTTTTTCTAATATCCAGGTTACATTTCAATTGTCGAGTGCCACAGTTTTCTTTACTTCTAAAACGCAAGTAATAAAGAAAACGTCGACTGCGATTCACAATAGGCTTTCTCTTCTTCTCCCTCGGCGAATGAAGGCAGAGCGTCTGACTGTACCGCACTTGAACCACTTGTTACTACATTACACGCGCTCACCTCGTGAATGTGTGTATCTCTGTGTGTCGCTTCGTCGCTGCAGTTGTCGCGCGCAACAATGGACACGGACACTTTTCGTCACCTCGAAAGACTTCCTCTTACATAGATCATCGGCGAATTTACCGTTTAATCGTGACAAATCGATGATGTTCCTCAAGGATTCCATTTGCATAGAGCTTCGCGCACTGCGACACGCGACTGAATGAAAAGCATTTCGGTGTAACGCAAAGTGGCCACGTCCATTTCGCAGAAAACGCGCCGCTCGTTTGTTTTTAATTTATTAATATCTTATTTTTTTTTTTTAAGTTTTTGTTCATTTTTTTCTTTGTTTTGGCTACACTCCACTTCGTGTCTTCCTCATACATGACTTAATAATTAAAGATATACGCATAATGTATCGTCGCATATTATAATGAACGTCCGTATATATACACACGTGAGTTTCACAAAAATATATAAAAGAGAGAGTGTCTATGTATATATAATATATATA